>CAUYRT010060083.1:0-28813 GCA_963574885.1 Lepilemur ruficaudatus
AGAAATTAGCCAGACAACCAAAAAAAATATATAGAAGAAATTAGCCAGGCATGGTGGCGCGTGCCTGTAGTCCCAGCTACTTGGGAGGCTGAGGCAGGAGGATTGCTTCAGCCCAGGAGTTTGAGGTTGCTGTGAGCTAGGTTGATGCCATGGCACTTACTGTAGCCTAGGCAACACAGTGAGACTCTGTCTCAAAAAAAAAAAAAAAATTCAAAGCTATTCCTAGCTTGAGGGCTGTACAAAAGCAGGCCATAGGCTAAATTTGGCCAGTAGGTGTAGTTTGTTTAGCCCACTTTAGGGAAAAAGTAGTATATTTTATGTTTTCTTCCTTCAGATTCACTATTTCTTTCCCTTTGTTTTCTTCCTCTCCATCCTACTCCCTCTCCCCCTCCCCGCCTATTTTTTACAATTCATACTAGGTTCTAACACTCTTTCTGTCAATGAGAAATGAAAGAACCTGGGTAAGTCACTTCTATAGATAGGACTTCCTCATCTAGTAAATAAACAGGTTGGACTCTATGATCACTAAGTTTCTTTTCATATCTGACATCCTTTGATTATATTTTTAACCAATGGATGGAAAAGTAAACAGAAAATAATGCACAGACGTATGCTGGGAAAGCCAAATTTTCTAAAGGGGAAATACATTTTACTAAAGATTTAATCCCTGAATTGTCACATGGGATTTGGAAGTATTTACTCTGCTAAGGAAAAAGGAAGACAATATATTAGTTTATGCTTTAAACAGACCACTCCATATGCCCTTATTTTAAGCATGTTGCTTTCTTTCAAAATTTAATGAAAGTTTTCCAGCTGGACTCTTTTCATTTTCCATTACCATGACATCCAAAAGGAAGGAAAAAATGAGGTCAGATGTCTCGCTCCTTCTTCTTCTGAAAGCAAAACAAAATTACTTCTAATGATTTTGGACAGATATTCTAACCTCCACATATTTGCCTTGGGAATTATGTTACTTGGCCAGAATGTAAAACTAGACCCTATCTAGTCTGTTGTATCTTCAATTATTATGCTTGAACAAATAACTTTTTTCTACTGGGCTTCTAGGCTACCATTCTCAATCTTAATCAGATCACTAGTTGATTTCTTCAATATTAGACTTCAAAATTGGTTATAAACTATCTTACAGAAAAATAAATTGTGAAGGCATTGATAATATAACATAGAACAAAGAAATAGATATATATTTTTCCTTTTACTGACTCTTGTATCACTGTACAACTCCCACATAGTGGTCAGTTCACACGTAGTCTTATGGAATATTAAAACTGAAAAGTATTCAACTCTAATTTTGTAATTTTGAGATGATACTAAAGTCCAAATGTGAAACCACTTGACCCAATTAACTAGCTATTTAATGTCTCAGCCAGGACTAAAATCCAGTCCTCTAACTTTCAGTCTGAGCTTTTCCCATCATACCATACCTCATGACCACTTAAAGTAACTTAATAGTAACTTAGTAATATGTTTATATGTTTAGAAAACTCATAAAGTCTGCAGTTGTGATTAGCAAAGAGCATATCAACTATGTTTATCACTTGGGCCTTTTATTTTATTATTATTTTTGAGACAGGGTCTCATTCTGTTACCTAGTTTCAAGTACACTGGTGCAATCATAGCTCACTGCAACCTCGAACTCCTGGGCCCAAGGTATCCTCCCACCTTAGCCTCCTATGTAGGTAAAATTACAGGTGCACACTGCCATGCCCAACTAATTTTTTAAATATTTTTTTGTAGAGATGGGGTCTCACTGTGTTGCCGAGGCTGATTTCTATTTCCTGGCCTCAAGCCATCCTCCCACCTCAGCCTCCCAGTGCACTGGGATCACAGACGTGAGCCACCACATCTGGCTGTTACTTGGGTTTTAATAGAAGTGAAGAAATCTGCTTCAAAGATTCTGGGATAATATGTACAGGGGAAGTTGCTTTTTCAAGCAATCAGCTCAAATCTTCCAGAAAAATGGACTTCTCTTAGCCACTGGTACTAACCAGAAATAATTTATGGTATTTATAGTTAACGGCTTAGATGCTTAGACATTTTTGCAAATAATTAGCAGAGGAAAGGCACAGAAAATGCCCTTGCCACTTCTCTTGCATCTCCCGCTAGCCCAGCACATAAAAAGAAACATTAATAACTAATCCTTGAGGGAAAGAGATATAACCTTCATGATCTTATTTTGCCCTTTTAAGCACTCTGCTATAGCATTTGAATTGAAGGAAGATGTAAACTGGCAGATAGGAGGGACCACATCTATTTAATTTGTATCGTATAGTACTTAGCATGGCGCCATGTATATATGGGCACTTGATGAATATCACTTGAAGAGAAATGCATTCCAAATGCATTTGTTGGCAATAAGCTTAGTTTTCATCCCTTTACTGACTGGGGATATAAATGTCACATTCTTCCCACTTTATGCTTCTTAAATGAAGATTTCACTTTTCCCCTTGGTACAAGAGAAGTTTTTTTGAGAGTAGACCAGTCTTACAAGTGAGAGAGCTTCACAGACGGGCAGATTGAAAACAAGTCCTAAAAAACTCTGTTTCAACTACAGACCACCCAAAATAGAAGATGCAGAGACACTAGCTGAGATCTTTAAGGATAATAACATTTTCCTCTCACTTTTCTTAGCAGTGGGAAAGGAACTTTCTCAGTTTCAACATCATATAGACCATGAATTGAATTTTATTGTCAAAGGAGAGATTTACCAATTCTACCATGCTCCATTCTTTCTTTGTCTTAGGTACCTACATCCATTAGCTTAAATGGAAACTCTGAACAGCAGGCAAGTACGGAATAGGTTATACATGTGAATAAAAATATTTTCATGATATTTTATTCTAAATCACAACAAGTCAGTGTAAGTCACTGTGGAGACACCAAAACTAAAGGTATCATACTAAGTGGACCTTGAAATCAAAAAGGAAAACATCAAAGTGAAATAATCTCATTTCATTATCCAACCTAAAAAGAGAGCAAAATAGTAGGAAGTTATTTTGATTTGAAGTACACCTGCCTTAGTAAAGTAGGCAGGGACACTTTTAAATATAGGCCTTTCATCTTATTTGTGCCTCTTGAAGAACTTTTTGAAAAAATAAGTGAAATAACTATCATCAATTTTTAACAAATATTCCCCAATCTCAAGCCAATGCTGGCACAGGCCTCACAGTAATAGAGTCTGTCATTATATTCATGTGAGTAACCTAGATATATAAAACAATGTATTGGTCCCTGTAACATTTATGTTTGTTATTAATTTTCTTTAGCAATTGGCAGCTGATGCAGAAATCATCTCGCTTACATAGAATGCAAACCAATAGCCCCATGTAATTCCTAAACACAGTTTATGAAGCATTATAGATGATGTGGAAAAGAAGTGTAACGGTAGAGAAGAGCAGAGGACAACCTACCCGTGGGAGAATTGCTCTTACTAAGTGGTCTGTAGAATGGAGAGACAGTTTTCAAAGCTTTTGCCCAGAGTCATTCATTCCCCAGTATGTATTAGGTCTGAAACACATTTAAGCAGCCTATTTTGTAAATGAACTAACCTCACTCATCATATGGCATAGATGAAACCATATTGGCGATGCTATTTATCAAAGCCTCTTTTCTTCTGGGAATAATTAGCTAAGCTGCCTTTTGTCGACAAATAAATATAAAAAGGGAGCATGAGCCAATGAACCGACTGAAGAAAACAGTGAAATGTTGCAAAAATCCAACCAGAAATGTGTGGAAGTTGAACCTACTTTGGCCAAGTGCACAGCTTTAATTGGAAATTTGAGCCTAATATTGTCCATTAAGAATGTACTCAAAGCATCCCAGCAGTATGGTACAGTATACAATCATGGGATGTGTTCTTTAAGCCAAATTTCCAGCTTTGAGAATGCCTGCATCTGCAGTGCAGGATGTTCCTTCCATTTCTGGGTTCAAGTCCCCAGTGTACTAAGGCTGGGAAAGCCACAGCTCCATAAAGCCAACTCGGAAGGCAAAGCATGAGAGGCGGCACTAGAATAATTAGCAGAATGCCTTTCTGACATCCTTATCTGTCAGAGGTACAATTAACATCATCTTAGTTACTGAGACTCAGAACCGTGACCTGACCCTTCCTCTTTTTCATCTTTCGTACTGGGGTTATTTAACAATATCTATTGATTTTTCCTTTATTTTTTCCCTACATTAGTCTCTTTATTTACACTAACACTGTAATCCAGGGTCTTGTTATCTCGTGCCTGGGTTACTAAAGAAGATTTAGCTGCCTTCTCTGCCCAACCATTCCTCACCATAACAATTTGCCCCATTAAACAGTGTCCCCCACTATTCATCCTACACATCACTGTTAGACCTTTCTAAAACACTGTTGTTCTTGTTATTCTGCTACTCAAAAGTTTTCAGTGATTCCAAATGGTCAATCCAAACCTCTCCGCTTGACTTTTAAGGTCCTTGATAACATGTTCTTATACAAACTTATTTCTTACTAGCATATACATGGTGCATTTAGTCAGGGTTACATTCATGTTGTTAGGGGAAATATATGTTCTCATTTACACATCTCTGTGCACATTGAACCAACTACCTAGTACTTCTGTGTACCTCAGTTTCTTTAACTATATAGTAGGGATTATAAGCTTGTTATGAGGATTAAATGAGTTGCTTAGAGCAATGCGTGGCATATCCGATTCTTCTGCTTATTAAAATTCTATCAGTGAACTCAGGTCTCACAGCATAACTAAATTTTCACTTTCCACTCCATTGCTCATGAAGCTCATTCCTCTCTGAACCCTTACCCATATTCTGTACTACCAAATATAATGCTCAATTGTATGTTGATTTATATTGTTTACTGTTGTTTCAATGGTATACATCCAATCATCCCACTCAATTGTAAGTTCTTTGAGGTCAGGGACTTTTACTTCTCCACTCTTCTGTAGTGCAATATTTAATACACAGTGGACATGGAAATACCTAATAATTATTAGAGTAAGGGGAAAATGTGCAGTTACTAGTCATTTATTAACAGGCCAGGGAACAGCCTACACCAGTCTTTCCTCTCCTATCCTTTGAAATTTTTGTGAGAACCATGTAAAAGTCAACATAATTTGTATGCCTTCCAATTACATCCTTTCCCTCTGAGCAAATTCTAGAGCACACAGGACAGAAAGCACTAATCCAAATGAACATTTCGAATCTTGGCAAGGTTTCCAATTACTATTTACTTCTTCCTTAGTAAAGATTGAGCAAACATCACTTGCTATACTTCAAAAGTAGTATTTTGCCTATAGTTTGCCTATAAATTGACATCTACTCTGCCTAACAACAGACATGTTTTCTTAGAAACTCACTTTAATCTTATAGTCCAGTAAGCATTTAGATCTTTCATGCCAAGGTCACGTATTAAATTGGTATTAAATTACTGCATGATAAAACAATAGCTAAAGGTTGTTTAGTTATGTTGCACAGGAAGGAGATGGAAGATAGAGTCTACCCATAATTTTCAGATAGTACACTATATTATATAAGTCATTTAATTTAATCTTTATACAAACTTGCCCCATTTATATACTGTATTAAGTAGATATCATTATGGGAGTTCAATACTCAGAGAGATTAAGAAACTCACCTTAAGTTGCACAGAAGGTGGGGTTGGAATTCTGTACTGGAATAATTATTATTAATATCTGTTTATAATTTTTGAACTCACTATGTGACAGGCACTGTGCTAATTAGTTTACATGTACTCTCTGTTTAACTGCAACCACGGTCTACCCGCCCCCTGAAATACACTACTTTTCTGTGTTCTACTAGCAAACACCTATAGCAGAATGTTTTGAAGAGGATGCTTTGAGGAAAATGAATTTCATTAAGTTTTAACATTTGTACAGATTTTTGCAGTAGTATAATGACTAGAATTATACAAAGACAACTGATAATGACTTCATATTTTAACATTAAAACTTTACACAATTTGCAGACAAAGAGATTGATTTGTCAGACATGGATTGTTGTGAACATCTGTAAGATATAAATCAGTATTAAAATACAGAATTTGGTCAACAGATCACACAAAATGGACAAAGGAGGGAGGAGAGCTTTGGCAGGGGTAGACAGAAACTGTTCCCTTAGTCATACCAAAATATTGAATTCGTTAGTGAGAAGGAACTGACATTTATATTAGATTTACACTGTACTTATATCTTATTTAATGCCACCTAAGTTAATAATAAAATTCATTAATGACTAATAATCATATATACTTTATTCAATAGTGTGTCTTCTGGTATTATCACAAAAATGTCCTTGTTTCTATTTGTATGAAATTATCAAAGAAGCTTTGGTGAGAAAAAGAGTACCTGAATGAGGTAGAATTAACTGATAATTGCACTCAGAATTGTAAAACTCTGAAGTGTCTATCTAGGAAACTGGTATATATCTCATGTATAATGCCTGAAGACAACGTATTCCTCTTGGATGAGCCACAAATGACATTGACAAAGAATCGTTCCCTATGTTACGTCTTAAGAGTAACAAAGAAATCAGTTTTATTTTGTCTTAGATATTTGATCTGTGAAAAAAGCAACAAATGCTTATTTCTCATTAAAAGGTGTGTGTCAGGTTGGGGGGTTAGCAGAGAGGCAAGCAGAGTGAAAGGGTTCAATCAGATGCTCCCTGATTGTTTTAATAAATACTCTTACTCTAAATGAGCTCATCCATTTCCATGGTTCCAAATTCCACATGTGTCTTTGGACAGGTGAGTTTTTTTTTTAGGTAAAATCAAATAGAATCAGAAAGAATGTCCCCCCCCACACACACATTTCTTATTCCTTTTTTAGTCTCAGCTGCACATTCTGGCTATTACTGGATGCCTGCCAAAATTCACATTGGTGAGATGCGATGTTTTGAGGAAGAATTGAAAGCATATTTCTCCATATAACTAGTGGAAAAAATGATCTAATGATCACTAATGGGTAAAGATCTTTCCAGGAGGACATATTGAAAAAGAACAAATACTGACTTATAAAACATTAGGCAACCTGCATAGATAACATACTTGATCTCACACTGAGACACAGCAGGAAATTTGCGGAGGGAGTTTCAGTCTTAATTTAGTCTTTACCATAATGTTTATGTTTTATGTCTTCACACCAGGTCACTCTTGGGAATTGTTTCCCCTTTAGCGATCATGATTGGCTGGTGATCTGTTTGTCTTATATCAGAAAGCCCAATAAGCAATTCTACTACAAAAAAGGGGGCTTAGGAGAAAGCAGTTATTTCCTCCCAAAGTTAAAACATGGCATTCAAGAATATTATTGACTAGACTTTGGTAACAAATTACACTTAGTTAAGCTAAGTTTCAGGTATGTCCAAAGCATGAATGCTAGAAAACTGAACCATTCAGCTTTGTCCACAAGAACAACAACCAATCCACAAAAGTGGCCTGCTCAGCTAATAAGCTGAGGAGATATATCAGACAGAAAAATTTCTTCGTTAAAATTAATTCCTAGTTTACAAGTCTTCTTATATAAATATAGGCAGTACAATAATCTTTGGCCTAGTAGTGAGGACTCCGGAAGGCCATAGAAGTAAACAGTACGTCTCCACGTTTGATCTAGTTAGGTGCCTGAAGAGTTGATATTATGGTGGATGGGTCTCAGCCTTTTCCTCTACACCAAGAGATTTTAGTACCGTTAAAAAAAACTTGCTCATCTCTAGGATCAACTTTACAATTTTTATGTTTATTTATATGCTGCTTTTCTACTAAATATATTTAAGATAGTCTGCACATATATGAACAATGCAATAAGACTGTCCTTAAGTAAATGAGGAAATCATGGTGAAGGAATTAGATAGGTTACTAAGATTAATCCAGAGGTGATGTTACTATCAAAAAATACATGCTGTGAGGTATAAAAAGAAACCTAACCTTTACATAAACTACAGCACATAATATTTAAAAAATTGTTCCAGAGAATTAAAATTATTTTCAGAAATACAACCAGAGAGAAAATTTCTATTGTAATTCTTCATGTCTATTATAGTGTATAATGCAGTGACTAATATCCTCAATAATTTTATAGAAAACAGCCAACATCACCAGGCTGTTTTATAATATCTCTCAATGTATAACAATGGTATTATGCTATTATGCCTAAACCTGGTGCCGTAAAAGAAATTTTACACGTGTTTGGGACTGGATGAGGTGAATAATGTGGCAAGCCAGGTCTATCTTGAACCAAAGTCAACTGGAAGATTATCTAGAGAAATGTATTGTCTTTAGTTCTTTCATTCTTCCAGAAATAATCTCTCACTTAAGTTTTGATATTTATTTCATGGTAGAGACTTTTAGGTAATACTCTTTGTCAGCCTGGGAGTAAAGCTAATCAGCTAATCTGTATTCCCTCTTAGGTGAAGGCAGATATACTGTAATGATCAACTAAAATAGGGTAGAGTCTACATCCTCTTGTTAAAATCGAAGACACTTAGCCAAAGAGAAGTTCGCTGATTTTTTTTTTTAAATGAGCCAAGGCAGTACCTGCAAGAAAGAGCAAGATTTCTCCCCAAAATTGTTAAAATCAGCTTCATTCCATAATGAACAAGCAGTTAAGTTCCACAGATTTGTATTAAGTGCATTTCCTCATTATTTTTAATTTGGACTGTTTTTTAACAGAGTATAACTAAATATCCTAATTATCTTTTTAAAAAAAAATTTATTAAAAACACTCTTAAAACTCAAGCAACACAACTCTCTGGTGACCTAAGACTAACTGATTGAAAAACATAATTGTAGTTAACTGAAGAAATCTGCCAGTTGTATAGGGTGGTTATCAATAAGACAGTCAAATATTGGGAAATGCCTACCAAAAATAATGACTTTCGTGGTAGTGGATCTTAAGTCACCTTTTCTGGAAGCAATTGGATAGTGAGACTAATCATTTAGTGCAGTCACAAGTAGATCATTACAGTAAAACTCTTCCATCTGCATATTAGGGCATATTTATCATTTTAGTCTCTACGAGGTAAAAGAATATGCATGTGGGCATTATGAGCAAGTATAATTTGTGTGTCTAATATAGTACTGTGATTGCCATATGCATGAAATAAGTTTTACATTATTAGATAAATTCGTGAGATTATGGATAGGATCACCTATTTCCCAAAAAAATTTCTTCCCCTCTCCACCATTTTGGGCTATGGTACCTGTAACTCTATCTCTAGGAGTGAAGTTATTTAGGTCCTTATTACCTAGGGAAAGAGAATACCATACATCTGTAGATCACAAACTGTATTTTGAATCAGGCTCACCTGGAACCCATTACAAAGTCAGATTCTTTACCACATCCTCAGATCTTTTGCTTCAGTAGTTCTCGGGTTAGACCCAGAGAGTTACGTTTTAACAATAGCCTTAGAGATAATTCCAAAGCAAGGCATCAGCACATCTCACTGTGAGAAACACTCCTTAGGGCATCATCCCATAGCACGATAATTAGGGGGAATTAGTTGATGGCCAGACCCTGGAATAGTAAGATATAGACCACTCCTGGAGTGTGAGAGTAGTGAATATTCACAATAGATTTGCAAAAATACAAATGGTATCATCTACTTCATAAGGTAGCTCAGGGCCATCCCTGGCTGCCTTCCCAGCCACAGTTTTACCATTACAAAGAATTATATGAATTTGGAGTTTAGTCCCTCTGAGTATTTCTGTACACTTTGAAAGTCAGGGGTGCAGGCATAAATAGGACAGTAGCACCAAAAATTTATAGACCAGAACTTTCTGTACTTCACTATTACTAATGCTATAAGAAAGAGTTGGGCATGATAGTGATTTCTAAAAAGTAACTTTCCCCCCTTAGCTTCCAGAATGCAAATCAGTTCACTTATCCCATAATCAGAAAGGTAGTCTCATATTTTCATTTTCTTCAGTGTAGTAAAAATATTTAATGGCACAGTCTATTAGACATTTCTCTTGCAACTCACATGACAGAAATCAACACAGCTAAAATATTGTTGCAGCAGATCTTTCTACAACACATATTCACTTTCAAATCTTTGGACTATAATGTGAGATATAAATATACAATAAAATGGAAAAGTGGCATTATCATTTGTCATAGCAAAAACACATTTAGTGATCAAGTACTTGGTGTAATATACCTAGTGATTCAGAAAATGAGACCTTAAAGAAGAGCAGAGTATAATAGAAAGAAGAGAGAAAGAAGGCTTAGATGTTTTCAGATAAAATTATGAAGTGCCTTTTACCAGGAATAAAGACTACACAGAAGCAAATGCACATTGACAAGATTAGGGTCCCTAGGCTAAAACATCTCTAGGGGAGAAAACCAAAAAGAGAGGAAACACAAACCATAGGTAATAATACTAAAAATGGATAATAATTCCCTTGAACCCTGAGTTTCTACTCTACTGTTCCTTTTTATGTACAGTCAGAGGTCCCGAGGTCACAATAAATAAATGAATAAATAAATAAATAAACAGGGCTTCTGTCACCAAAGAGCACACAATCTAGTAGAAGAGAAAGGAAGCGGGCAAATAGTTACAGTACGGTGTAGTTAGTACAGTAATATAGTCTCAGAACTTGTAGGAGAGCACAGAACAAGGAGATAATGACTCTGCCTGTGAAGGGAGGAAGTTAAGGAAGTCTTCATAGAGAACCTGGGGTAAGGGAAAATGTGTTCATATAGGCAATAGTTTCTTAGGCCAAACTAAGATGGCTGCCACAGTGTTTTTCTGGCCTGGCCTTCAGGCAAGCCGGCCTTCTGGAGAGGCAAGAGTCAGCACACTTAGGTAACCAAGGTGTTAACTCCTATGTGAACCCCCATGTGATCACGCTTTCCTATGGCATGTTGCCATTATTGTTCTGAGCCATGTATAAGCACTCGCCATATTCTCGTGCTGTTGCTGCTGTATCTCCCCAACAATAAAGAGCATGTCTCACCTGCCCACTGCCACTCGCCTCTTCTTCCAGTTTCTGAAGGCTGCTTCGGTGTGTTCGCTAGCCACAGAGCTCCCTCCCCACAGTGGGCGTAGTCGGCAGGATACAGCTGGCATAAGTGTCCCCTCTGCCCAAGCAGGGGAGGATATGTGGCCTCCTACAGGCTTCTGGCAGCCAGTGGCAGCAGTTCTCATGTCGTGGGCCCCTGCCATAAAGTGGGAGCAGATGGAGTGTACACCTGCTGCCCTGGAAAAGGCCTTGTGGGCCTTGGAAGAGTCGCTGCAGTCTAGGACATGAGCAGCTGCTGGTCAGGTGGGCTGGCTTTTCCTTACAGCCCTCTGGGAGCAGCGTGAGGACACCCTGCGGTGCGAAGCCCAGGTAAAGGAGTTACAGGTGATAGAGGAAAACCTGGAAGCCCGGTGCAAGCAATGGAGGAGATAATGAGTGTTTCAGCTGTGAATGCTGACGAAACCGCAAGTATGCAGAAGACTGAGGGAGGGGCTCCTCCTCGCCCCCCAGTGCCCTCCCTGTTGTGAAACAAAGAATGGAGCATGTGCAACCTATGGGGCCCACCAGGGGTGGTGCAGGGCATGCCTACGGTAATGGAGCATATCTCTTACTCCACTACACGCCTGCAGAGCTACAGAAACTGGGGAAACAGTGCAGACAACGTCCTGGGGAAACCGTGCCTGCCTGGTTGTTGCACTCATGGGATGAAGGTACAGACAGCGTCCTGTGTTCCCCAAGGGAGATGGAGCAACTGGCATCCATAACTACACATCTTTCCCTGAGGCAGAGGCTGCAGACAAGTGGTCGCCACGGCGAGGCTACCCCTCCTTGCTTGAATGGCTTATGGCTGCCATCCACCACAGTATGGGATGACGCTGGAGAACTACCCAAAACTGTAAGTGGACTTCATAAACAGACTTAATTCATATTCTTTGGGAACTGGGGATGTGCCAAGCCATTTTTATAGTAGACAACTGGTGGGGGCCCGATGCAGAGCATTTCACTATATGCATGTGTGACCTAATCTTAGCCACAGTTCCCTCTGGTTCTTTGCCTCACTGGAAGCTGTGCTCACTCCCTATGTGGGGAAGCAGATACATGAGGTTACCACTGCCATGGTGGCTCTGGGAGATGCCAAAGAGTGGAAACGGAGGAAGCAACGAGCACATATCCTACAAGGACCCAAGAAGGGCCTGTGAGCTCAGGGCCCTCTGCAAAAGAAGGCAGTAGAAGGGGCCCAGAAGGTGTCCTGGCCAGACCTCCTACTAGCAGGAGTAGATAAAGAGAAAATGGATAAACAGCCTAATGAGCTATTGCTGGCTTTGTGGAATCAGCTGGCTCCCCACCAGCAATTCAGGAAAGCACTCAAGAGGGGGGGAACTGAGACGCCTGCCAAAGAGCCCAGCAATGTGTGGCTGCAAGATTTTATGGTTGAAGCCCTCCTCTTTGATATGGATTAGGGGTTAGGCTGAGGCACCCAGTTAGAGGGGACCCCAGATGACCAGAGGCTGCACATGAAACTTGCTATTCATTGGTCCCCCACTAATGTACAGTGAGTTTTGGCCTTGGTGGACATGAGAACTGACTGCTCTGTAATCTATGAAAACCCTGAGTGGTTTGCTGGACAAATGGTTTACATACATGGCTATGGTGGGCAAACTGTTGAAGTTAAGCAAGTGACTATTCCATTAGGGAGAGGACGTTTGGCTTCTAGGCCTTACATTGTGTATATGTCCCCTATGATGGATCTAGTCATGGCCCCTTAGCCCAATGGATGGCAGTGGCTGTCCAGTTGAATCATGATGAAATTTGGTTTGAAACGGGACAGGGGCAGAGCAGACAATGGGCTGAATTGCATGCCATGTGGATTGTAGTTGTGCATGAGCTGTCCCCTTTACATGTCTGCACTAATAGCTGGGCCATGTTTAAGGGCTTCACTGTCTGGTTACCTACATGGAAAGACCAAGGTTGGCTAGTAGGGCACTGCCCAGTATGCGGACAGGCAATGTGGGAGGACTTGCTGCAGCAAGGACACCAGAAGGAGGTCTGTGTGTATCATGTTTCAGGACACAGACCTCTAGTCAGCCCCGGCAATGATGAGGTCGACACCCTGACAAAGGTGTGATGTACCAGGTCACCCTTGCTGGCTGACAAAGCCCTGTGGGTACACCATCATCTGGGCCAAACCAGTGTAAAAACTATGGCTCAAGTGAACCAAAGGTGGAATCTACACATACCAATGGCAGATTTATGGATAGCTTGTCACCAGTGGGAGGTATGTGCACAACAGTATCCACACCATAGGCATCTCCCCACCGATCTTGGACATGTCCGATAGGGAGATCATCCTTTGGAGAGATGGCAGGTAGGTTAACTATGTTGGTTCCCTGCCTCAGTCTAACATGGCAGCATATGCCTTCACAGTGGTTGATACTGATACTGGCCTCCTTTTTGCCTACTTGGTGGCCCAGGCTGATCAAACATCTACCATGAAGGCATTGAAACATTTAACTGCTCTATATGGGCAACACCTCACTATAGAAAGTGATTGGGGTAGTCATTTTATGGGACATGAAGTCCAAATGTGGGCATGCCAAATGGACATTGAATACATAGCCCATGTGCCCTACCAGCCTCAGGCCTCTGGCATGATACAGCAATACAATGGTTTGTTGAAAGAGAAGCTACAAAATGGAAAATTTCCCTCATCTCTCCATTAGACATGGAGATTGGATCAGGCAGTTCAGGTGTTAAATGAGCAGCCCTGAAAGGGTGGGCCTGCCCCCTTAGACTATTTAATTTACAAGCAGACCACTCCCCTCCAATTGACAGATGTTGTCAAAGACCCGTTGATGGGACCCCAGGTAGCTCAAGACGGAACTGTTCTGCTTCTGGCCTCAACTCCGCTCAAGGAAGGAGAGACAAAAACCTGAACATGGTCATTGAGTATAATGGGCCCCGAGCCTCAGTAGATTGGTCTGTTAGCCCCGTGGGGGTATGTGTTACAGTACCTTTCCAATGTGTCATCCGCCATGCTCATCCCTGAGCGGCAATCAGTGACAGGCCACCATGAAAGGGGCACCCTCCTGACAGGCACATTTGTTCTTGCCCTATGGGTAATTCGCTGGGTTCCCCTTGCCTTGGCACCTGAAACCACCAAACCTATTATAGGTGAGACTGTGTGGTACCATTGCTCAAGACAAAAGGCAATTTCATCTACAATCTTGTCGCAGGATGAGCAGATAGCCTGTGTGCTGCCTGAAGGCCATGAGTTACCCTTAGTGGTCCCCCTGTCTGCTCTTTCTTACTGACCAGGGTAATCCAGGCTAACAGCATAATCCCCTAGCTGCTATCCAGATTAGGGCTAGGCACTGTAAGAATAGGACACAGGACAATCCTAGATTTTGAGGGAAATGAGCACTTAGAGGTAAAATGAGAAAGTACAAATGGCATCACCACTTCATAATGTGGCCCAGTCCAACAATATTCATGTACTTCATCATATTGCCAAGCGAGCTGTACTATTATTCTTTAGGATAAGTATATCTTACATAAATTTCCAGGAGTAAATGCCTAAATCTAAATTTCTACTACCCCAAAGCATTATTTTCAACTTGGTAACTTCTTTTTTCCTGTGTGTGTGTGTCTGTGTGTGTGTGTGTGGAAAGGCTTTTTATTTTTCTATTTTCTGGATAGTATATTCTATTCTCTTTAAATTCTTTTCTGTACTCTGTGGTAGCCTTGTGTTTTAATTTCTCTGACATTGCTAAAATAACCTGAATATAATAATATTCTCTAATATTCTGTCCATGTCCTTTTCTATTTTGCTTGTCTGCCTCCAGCCATATTAATTCTCCTGGAGGAAATTTCCAAATGTCTCTGCCTTTCCAAGCATCACAAGACCATCAGCAATGGAGGAGAAACACAGGCTCTTCTGAGTGGTGTCAGGTGGAAAGCAGGGCAGGATGGCTAGGAGAAGGGGAGAAGATTCCATCTGAATGGCATCTATGGGGCTGAGTGGGTAGAAAAAGGTTCTCAGAGGAATTAGTGCAGCAATAAAATCCAGAGCATGCCAGATTATTTCACCAACTCAGCACAGGAATATTCTCTTCATAGTGTCTATTACCTATGAAATTAAATCCTTTAGGTGCTTGTCATTTATTTCCTTTCTCAATGTGGAACTGTCTTTGTTATGAAATACCCCTGCTTTTCTCCAAGTGCTTCCTTCCACTACTACACTCCAAACATTTACCACTTTCCATTTGTTTTTGTCTTGACCTGATCTAGCTACAAACTTCTCTTCTTATCTTCTTAATTTGCTGGCCCTCAAATAATTAAGAAATGTTGTAAAAACTTCAAATAATCTTGAGAAGGACAGATGCTTTAATCCTCATCCTGGTATTGCATGTGCCTGGAGGAAACAGGAAAATGTTTAAAATGGTTCCAGCTAATTTCAAAGAGAAAGGCACAAACTGCTGCCTGAAGCAGAAGGCTGGAGAAGACTGCCTATGTCATCATAAGCAGCTGCTCTCATCCAAAACAGGAGAGTGAGGAAGGACTCAGATTCCAGCTGGGTAACGGAAGTGGAGAGATTAAATACATCATTTTGATTAAAATCTTTCTTCTGTAACTTTCACACATATTTCTCTGTAAACATTTTCCTTTTTTAGTCTCAAATAAAAGTCAATGTGGCTCAATGAGGAAATGCATGCATATACACACACATATAAAATAACAGGGACTATGAGTTTTAGACTCATCCCAGATTCTTTGTATGAGCTTGAGCAAGCATCTTCACCTCCATGTGTTATATTATGCTCACTTGAAAAAAATTACAAAGCAAATTCTGGATCAATTTTGTAATTTTTCTGTGAAAGAGAAAACATGATTTTCATTACCCTGATGAAAGTATGTTTTATAAATTCATAAAGAATATTATACTTTTACTTTTAGATAAATATAGACTATTAATTAAGAGTAGATAAGTAACAGATGGCATTTAAAAGATTATAAATGACATAGTTTTGAGTGTATAATAATTGCAAAGTTAAATTCTCACATGGAAGACATTCACAGAAGATACATATCTGTGGGCTGCTGCAATAAATGATAGGTTTTCAAAAAAAAGAAAAATTGAGAATTATTGGAAGAAATTAGGATGACATATAGGAGAATAAATTTAGAATAGCCAAAGGCATTCTTAAGCAAGACAGAAACCTATAAGCCATAAAAGAAAAGGTTGACTAATATTACTAGTAAATTTTTAAATTTCTGTGTGATTTCAACACCATCACCATATTTCAATGACAAGTAATATAACTGGAAACTATTATTTTCATTATATACAACAAAGGGAATGAAAATCTTTCTCTATATAAAAGGCTTTTATAATTCAATAAAAATAAATTGTTTGAAAGAAAATTTGTCATATATGATAAAATAAAATTTATACAAGAAATACAGCCAGTAAACATGACAAGGTAGTCAGTCTCACCAGTAATCAGGAAATAAGTATTAAAACAAAGTACTATTTTTATAAGTATAGGATAAGGGGTACTCATGAAATGCTGACAGATGTGTAAATGATTATAGCTTTTTTGGCACCTAAATATTTTTTTTAAAAAGTATATTATAAAAATTTTTCCTGTCCTATAGAAACACTCATACATGTGCACAAAGATATATGAATATGTATACTTAGTACAGCATTTTTGTAGTAGAAAAATATTTGAAACACCATATTTTCCAAAACCAAGAGGCTGATTACATAATTTGTAGAGGTGAAAATATGCAGCCATTAAAAAGAATGAGGTAAAACTGTCAAGAACTGTCAAGAGTCTGAGATTTTACTCTTCTTGCAAGTTAATGAGTTATTCTCCCATAGTTTCATGGATGCTTAAAGAAGACATGAGACTCCAGGGTCAGAGAAGAAGAATTTTATTATTTATGGCACAGCAAACATTATAAACTTCATATAGTTGTAGGTTCCCTTTGACCATGGAGGTGATGTAGACAGGACTAATTGGATGCTACACACATAGTAGGCTTGTATCACAGCTGAGGAACCTGAAGGTTAGAGAACCAGAACCTTTTATTAATATCAATGGCTTATAAGAAAACCTGCTTGAATTTTGTCTTGGAGGGATACATTATCTATATTATACTGGACAGTGAACAAACATGCTTTTTTCTCTAAAAGGGAGACATCTCCATATTCGAAGTCTGTTTTTTTTTTTTTACAAACATCAAAAGTAATCCTGAACAAAAGGCAAGTTAGTGCCTCTGCCCTCAAGTTGTGTGGAAACAAAAGATATATAGAAAGTTGTCTCCCAAAAATATCCACCCTTTGTTTCCATACCAATTTGGCATGTGTCAAATTTTCCCCTGAGTGTGCCACTACATCAGCTACTCTGATTAATCTGATCAATAAGGTTAAGATCAAATATGTTCATTTGATTTTGTACGTCATTTAATTAAGGTTACTATCAAAAGGCTCCAAGCATCAGAATGAAACCAATCTGTAATATTGACTTCAATTATGCCTCCCTTCTTCCCCCAATCACCAAATTCTTAAATCTTACCAGATGAATGAATGCTAAACGTACTAGTACTTCTCTATATGTGGCTCATTTCTAACTGGGATAATCTACTCCAGTATAAACAAATGAGGAAGTACAAACATATAACATCAAATTCTGTTATAAATTTACATGTAGAATCAAGAGCAATATTAAATGTTCCAAAAGACCCCACTTCCCTACTATGAATCTAGTCTAAAGCCCCTCAGTTTAATCTCGGTCCTTCCACCCCCAATGGGATTAAGTAGAATGGTGATTTGGATATCTGCATCCAATAGAGTCATCAAAGTTTCAATCATTTTCTAAAATTCCCAGCATATTCACTTAAATACATGTAGTCCTTGGACCCTCTCTGGGACAAACTCCATGTCTATTCATCTTTGTACTTAAAGTAACTTAGGTCAGTATTAAAGGGTTTGGGGAGACAGAGGACATGGAGGGAAAGAGTGGCTCCATTACAGTAAACAAGACACTACCAGCTTTGAGAAGCCTTGTAGCTGCTTGTGACTTAACCAAGTGAACTTTAATGTCTCTGATTCACCAAAGATTCTGTATATTCATGTTGACACCATTTATTTCAGCTTTGTTGACACCTTGACTTAGTTACTGCAGCCACATTGCGTTTCAGCTGGAGCCTAGCGCTTACTACTCCATTGTCATGATAAAATTCGTTTTGCTTCCCTTCTGGAGGAGAGTAGGAACAATTGAAATACCATTTCAGAGGCTTGTTTTAGTCTTACCACACATTGCTCAGCCTCTAAATATTCAGGAAGAGGTAAGACAAGTGCGGGCCCTTCACTTCTTACCCCTCATTACTTTGTAACAGTAGGCACTAATGGATCTCGGTCATTTTATATTCCTAACCTGGCTTGCAAGGCCTTCATCCTATCTCTTGTAGAGAACCATGTCTCTTTCACTTTGCTATCACCATCATCAAAAACTGTCAAGGTCTGTGAAGGGTCAGAGTTTTTATTCTACTGGCCAGATGCCAATTTATCCTGCTAGTTTCATGGATTCTGGTTAGAGACATGAGATTCCTAGATCAGAGACAAAAAATGCTATTACTCATAATATAGCAAGCAGCACGAGCTTTATGTTTGTGTCTATTCCCCTTGACCCCAAATCCCAAAGGGGTAACACAAAAAGGGACAAATGGATCCTGTGTACGTGGGTTTGTGTCACACCCAAGGAAACCCAAATTTAGGGAATCATAACCTTTTAAAATGAGCTTTAAACAACCTACTTGAAATTTGCATTGGATGGAGACATTATCTTTATTATACTGAATGTGAAAAATATCTGTCCTTTGCTCTGGAAAGAGACAGTATCACTATCTCTTTCCAGGCTGTTTGCTCTGTAAACATCCTTGAAAAGATAGTCCCGAACAAAATGGCAGTTAGTACCTCTGTTCACAGAAACATAACACACGGAAACTTACGTTTCAACAAGTATATGTATTGTAATGTAACAATATACAAGTTATAGTTTTAAGTAATGAAATTTCAAAGGAAGGTGTATAATATGATTTCACTTATATAAAAATTATGATGTTTGGGTTTTACTCCCCTAAATGTTTACACAAAATTTTAAACAACAAGATTGTTTTCAGGTATTATTTATATAATATACTTTAAAAAATAAATTGAATAAAGTACCTATAAAATATTAGAATTTTTTAAGTATAGAAATATGTTTCATATAAGTTATTATAACTATTACTATGTTTATTAAATAATTTAAAAGCCATGCTCCAGAAAGTCTGGGTGTTGAAATGGGTTCTGTTTGAAGTTATGATGACATGTATTTTGTTGAGGCAAGCTTTGAAAATTTGATGCCTTTCTAGAAGGTCAGAGAGCTTATATTTTAAGGAATACAGCAAATACAATGCAAGTATCTGTTGTTAAGGGTTTTTTTCCTCTTTTTCAGAGCAAAGGGCAGCCTATGTCCACCTGACTGAAAAAAAATGTATTATATATATTCATATGTATATACATACATGCACATGCATGGATTTGTGTGTGTTTATTTGTGTGTGTGTTTTATACCCACACACAGAGACATATGCTCTATTTTTTACACTTTCAGTCTCCACTATTATTTACGTGAAAAATAACAAAGGACTTTGATAAATCTGACATCTTTGTAAAATAACTTTAAAGATTCATCCACTTACTTTTTTAACTCATTTATTTATTGAACAAATATTTATTGAGTACTTAAAATATGGCAGGAACTTTTCTAGATTCTAGCCATGCAGAGGTTAAAATAATCGTCTGTCATCACAGAACTTATATTCTAATGGTGGGAAACCAAAAGTAAACAAACAAATATGCATTCTAAAGTGCTACAAAGAATAAAAAGTAAAGAAAGAAAACTTTATAAAGATGTTCCTAAAGATAGACTATTAAGGGAAGGGCTCTGTGTGGAACAAACACATGAAAGAAGTAAGAGAATGAACCATGAAAAGTTGATAGAAAAAGCAAGTAGTCACACAAAAAATGAAGTCCTAAACTTAAATTTTCACTGTTGATAGGTGTCAAAACCGCAAAAGTTTTAAATGCTCAATGGTCATACGTTGTATAAAAGATATCAACTCAATAATTATCTCTCCAAAATAAGATTGTCAGAGTGTTAGAAAAGAATATTATAATAATCCTTAAAAACAAGAACAGGATTATATTGAGCCATGATAATTTGAAAGGAAATGAATCTGTAAAAAGTTATTTACCTTTTCAAACATTACTGATTCTGTTTTTGAATTTTTACATTAATGTATTTCATATTGAATGTTACACAGAATAATATTAAAAATAATGTAATAAACACATATCTATATACCATCCAGCTTTCTCAAATATTAACATTTTATTTGCTTCATATATGATTTTAAAGAAATAAAATACTACATATATGTTTGAGAACTCTCATACACCTTCCACGTCTTCTGAATCCATTTCCCCTACCTTCTTCTCTAGATGCAAACCCTACCCTGCATTTTGTATTTGAATGCAAGGGGTTGATTGTATCACATACTTCTGCTGCACACCCTCAGTTCTTCTTGATGTCACCTTTCTCTTATTTCTGCTGCCTCTGTAGATACCATTATTGTGCCAGATATGACCAGTTTTATGCAGTCTGACAGCATCTCACCTCAGGCTCAAATTGTATACTTCTTGGTCCCAACCCAGGGCTTCTCTGATACCGCAGTGGCCATGAGACACTACAGGAATCTATTCAAGTTTCATACAGTCTGGAAGTGTGAAAGAGTAAATATCCCATGAGGCAAAAAATTGACCATCAGTATGGAAACTAGTAGAAAAATCCCATCTCTTTACTACCTCTAAACAGAATACTGAGATATGTTTCATATGGCTAATCAAATGGTCCCATAAGATAGAACAGCCAGTGACCTGTAGAGGTTTCCAACTTGATAATGCATTCTTGCCTTGGCTCTCCCATTTTTCTTGCTTTGTTTTCCCTGTCCCTAAGTCCTGCTCCCCAAGCTCACACACCCTGATAAACCATTTACACATAAACTTTTGTATTATGGTTTACTTTCTGGGGAATTTGGGATGAGAGAATTGTTTTTGATGTACCAGACCTTTTAATTTGAATATAGTCAGTTTATACTTCTTTTTGTATGTGCTTTGTCTTGTGCAAGAAGTTTAAGAAATTCTCCCCACCCTAAGCACATGAATATATCTTTTGTATTTTCTTCCAAATGTTTGCTACAAAATAAGAATCTTAAAATGTAACCAAAATGTTTGTACCCTCATAATACCATGAAATAAAAAAAGAATCTACTTTATTTTCTAAATACACAATCAGTTATCTAAGCAATTTTTACGGAATGAATAACCCATCCTTTCTGAATATTTTATTATGAAAATTTTCAAGTATGCAGAGAAGTTGAATAAATAGTATGTTGTCTCCTACAAATTAAATGTTTATGTCCTCCCAAAATTCATATTTTAAAGCCTAATCCCCAATGTTATGGGATGTAGAAGTGGGACCTTAGGGTCTGACGAAAGATTAGTGCTCTGACAAAAGAGATACCAGAGAGCTTTCTTGCTCTTTCCTTTATGCTGAGGACACAGTGAAAAGATGGTCACTGATGAACCAGGAACCAAGTCCTCACGAGACACTGAATTTGCTGGTGCCGTGATATTGGACTTTCCCATCTCCAGAACTGAGAGAAATAAATTTCTGTTGTTTATAAACCATCCTATATGGTATTCTCTTACAGCAGCCTAAAGAAACTAAGACATTGTTCAATGATCATATAACTATTACCTGTTACTAATATATTGCTATACTGGCTTGAACTGTGTCTCTCTGCATGCATAAATGTCCTTTATAATTGCTTTTAAAAAACTAGAGTACAGTCAAGTTTAATGTATTTGAAGTCTTTGAAACTTCAAATCTAAGTCAATTCTCTTATCTTTTTCTTTTCTATGACAATGATATTTTGAAAACATCAGGCCAGTTATACAGAATAACCCCATTCTTGATCTGATTATTTCCTCTGAATATTATTTCACATGGTCTGTCATCCCCTGTAGTTCTTCTAAACTGAAAGTTAGATATACAGGCTTTATTGGAATCAGATTAAATATATATTTGTAAAAAAATCATAAGTGATGCTGTGTGCTTCATATTATATCATGTCAGGATGTCTGCAATGTCAGGTTCTACTACTATTCATGATACTAAGTTTGATTACTTGGTTGAAATAGTGACTGCCAGTTCTAGAAATATTAAAGATACTTTTTTCCTGTTGTAATTACCAATGTATGCTTCCCTTAGTGCATTCCTTCCTAATGCCTAGGACAGCAGCCCCCAAACTTTTTGGTACTAGGGACAAGTTTCATGGAAGACAATTTTTCCATGGACTGGGATGGGGGTGGTTTTGGGATGATTCGAGCACATTACATTAATTGTGCAGTCAAACCTCTCTGCTAATGGTAATCTGTATTTGCAGCCACTCTACAGCACTGGCATCACCACCTTAGATCATCAGGCATTAGATTCTCATAGGGAGCATGCAACCTAGATCCTTCGCATGCACAATTTACAGTAGGGTTTGTGCTTCTATGAGAATCTGATGCTGCCACTGATCTGACATGTGGCAGAGCTCAGGCAGTGATGTGAGCAACGTGGAACAGCTGTAAATACAGATGAAGCTTTACTCACTCACCTGCTCCTCACCTCCTGCTGTGCGGCGCAGTTCCTAACAGGCCATGGACTGGTACTGGTCAATGGCCCAGGGATTGAGGACCACAGCCCTAGAGAATAACCATTTCCCTGTATTTAATGTATATTATTTTCATGTGTTTCCTCAAATATTTATCATATCTTTATCTTATTTTGTTAAACAATGGGTAGTATTATACACATTGTAATGAATAGTATTTAAATTTGTATATCAATTTCATCATCGTTTATGTTTTCTTCTACAATATACTTTTTGAATTGAATATTATGTTTGGGAGATTCATCCATATTGACTCATAAAAGCTCTACTTTATTGGTTTTTACTGTAGTATGAGATTCTAGTTTAGAGATCATTAACGAATGAAAATTACCTAGGGATAATAATGTATTGGGTTGTAATGTGTAATGAAATTGATCATCATCTTTGTCCTCAGAGGCAGGTCCAAAAGAGAAGGCTTTGAGGATTACTGTTTAAGTTTTGCTACTACTTATTGTCTTTGAATAAAATTTTGGTACTCAGTGTGCAAGGGTAAAAGGAAAGAGAGATTTCTTTCTCCAAAGAGCTCATATATGTGTCATGAATTTCCTATTCCCCCTTCTGTGTGATATTATTTTCTCTGTCTCATCCATTGCAATTCTTATATTCATAGTCAGTTCCATGGCAGTCCCTGTCTTCAGGATTCAAGTTATCTCCAAATGTTAAAGAGAACAACTATATCTCCTGTACACTAAAACTATAAAACACTGAAAGAAATTGAAGAAGACACAAATAGAAACATGTCTCCTGTTCATTAACTGGAATAATTAATATCATTAGTATGTTCATACTACCAAAAACAATCTACAGATTCAATTCAATCCCTATGAAAGTTCCAATGGCATTTTTCAAAGAAATAGAACACAAACAAACATAAAGTTGTTTGGAACAATAAAAGACCCCAAATAGCCAAAACAACCTTGAGCAAAAGGAACAAAGCCAGAGGTGTCACACTAGCTGATTTCAAAATCTGCTACAAAGCCACAGTAATCAAAACAGCATGGCACTGGCATAAAAACATACACAGACCAAAGAAACGGAAGAGAAAGCACAGAAATAAATCCATGCATTTATGGTTAATAGATTTTTAACAAAGATGCCAAGAACACACAATGGGGAAAGGGCAGTCTCTTTAATAAATGACGCTAAGAAAATTAGATATCCATAAGCAGAAGAATTAAATTAGAACCTTATCTCACACCACATACAAAAATCAATCAATATGGATTAAAGACTTAAATGTAAGCCTGATGCTGTAAAACTACTAGAAGAAAACATAGAGGAAAAGCTTCTTGACACTGATCTGGACAATAGTTTTTTCAGACATGATTCTAAAAGCAGAGGTAATAAAAGCAAAAATAGACAAATGAGATTACATCAAACTGAAAAGCTTCTGTACAGCCAGAGAAAGAATCAACAGAGTGAAGAGTTGACCTACAGATTAGGAGAATATATTTATAAATCATATATATATTAAGGGATTAATATCCAAAATATATAAGGAACTCAAACAATTTAATATAGTAAGAAAACAAGTAATCTAGTTAAAAAATGAGCAAAGAACTTGAAATAGAAAAAAAGAAGCCATACAAATGGCCAACAGGTATATGAAAAAATGCTCAATATCACTGATAATTAGGGAAATGCAAATTAAAACCACAAGGAGATATCACCTCATATCTGTTAGAATGGCTGCTATCAAAAAGGCCAAAGATAAGTATTGGAGAGTGTGTTGAGAAAAGAGAACCCTTGTATACTGTTGGTGAGAATGCAAATTAGGATAGCTGTTACGGAAAACTGAATGGAGGTTACTCAAAAAATTAAAAATAGTACTACTATATGATCCAGCATCCCATTACTGAGTATATATTCAAAGGATATGAAACCAGTATGTTGAAGAGGCATCTGTACTCCCATGTTCATTGCAACATTATTCACAACAGCCAAGATACAGAAACAACCTAAGTGTCCATCCAAGGACTAATGGATAAAGAAAATGTGCTATACAGACTCCCTAGTTTTTGTAGCCTAATCTTGAAAGTGAAATCTCATTCCTTTACTGTATTCTATTTATTAGATTCAACTAACTTGGGCTAGCATTCATTCACGGGGAAGAGGTTACGTAAGGACACAAATATCAGGAGTCTAGAATCATTGTAAGCCAGCTTAGAAGATACCTACAACAATGCTTAAGGGTAAACGAGTAAATTTGTCATTTTAAATCTGTATTTCTAAAGCCTTGAGCAGTAAAGCTCATATTTAGAAAGAAGAGTGAAAAACATTAACTTTCACAAAAAATGTGTTAATTTCCTAAAAATGAAAATACAGAAAAACAAAAAAATTCACCTATATAGTTCTATTACCCAGAAATAATCATGCTTCTTTCATATATTGACTTGCAGTACTTTTTTTCTAAATAGGTTGGTTTTGTTTGTATAAGTCCATAATAATATTGCATATCAAATCATAGAGCTTGCCTTTTCTATTTAACATTATAGCGTGAGCATCCACACTGTTTTTATAAACTCGTGCAATTATCATTTTAATTGCTGATAGCTCAATGAGTAAGCATTCCATCATTTATTTAAACTAACACCTATATTTTTATATTCATATTGTTTTCAGATTTGCTATTATAAATCAACATCAATCTATGGTTGAAGTGATAATTTTCAAATAAAGATATACTCCTAAGTGGCAGAGGATTTTATATATTAAAAAGAAATAAGGCCAAAAAAAAAAAAGGCAGGAAAGAAGGAGAAAATGTAGATGGTTAAAAAATATATGTAAGGAAATAACATATAAATCGGAAAGCCACAAAAAAATAGGAAACAAATCATTAGCAAAAGTATAAGAAACACCTAAATTATGTACATTTGAATAGTCAAAGTAAGACACATTATAAGTGGAACATAAAGAAGAGTATCTAGTGCATACTGAATGAGGGAAATAAAGAATTGAGTCCTTGGCAGGCCTAGCAGGGAAATGAATGGCAGAATGCTAAACTAAGAATGGCTAGATCTTGATGGGAAAATCACTTAAATAAACTACATGAATTTTAAAGTGTAGGCACTCATTGATTATATCTATGGCTATTTAAGAAACCAACTATTGCAGTTCCATTCTTGATCTTGTTTTCAAAGGTACATCTTCAAGAGCCAAAAGAATACAAAATAATTATCTTTTGGAAACATCATAGATTACTTTATATGACCTTTGTTCCTGTATCTGAAAAGCTTTTATAAAATTAATAAGAAAACAAAATGAAGTTTTAAAAAGAATACTTATCTATATGAGGCATAATATTATATGTTGACCAAAATAATCTAACTTCCATTATTTCACATACATACTCAGGGGGAAAGAGAAGGCAAATATCTTTGGTCATAGCAGAAAAAATATCTAAATGTATCAGGAAAACAGGTTTTTATGCCTCAATTATCAAGATAATTAAGAATTTATTTGTTGATTTAATTGTTTTTATATGTATGCTTCTGTGAACCAAATATATGATGGTGGTGTGGTAAGCTTACACTATAAAGAAAAATAACTCCTGATTTTAGTAAAGCTGTATCTTCTTAAGGTAAGGAGGGAGAGAGAGAAAGGAGATGAGGATAGGGGGAGGGAGAGAGAGAGAGAGTGAATTAAACTGTAAACACTTGAAAGAAAAATCTATTTTAGATATCAAGGATTATGAGCTTTTGATGGGAAGGATAAAGGGATTATTCCTTTATTCCTTTTTTTCCTTTACTCCCAAATCATTGTGTGAAGCTGAATGCATTTTGGATCAGGGATAAGCTCCTTCTGGGGAGTATCTTTATTTGGCTTTCTAGACCTAGAGAGAAGACTTGGCAGGGGGTGGGGGAAGGATGGAGAATGCCAACATAGGCAGTTAAAGGCCACCTCTGGCTCTGGAGGGGGTTTCAGAACAAGTAGATAAAAATGGTCATTAGGGTTCTTGCCTGGTCCATCTCATTTTGTAGGGATAGGAATGCAAACTGGTATATAGAATAGAAAAAAATCCCAGAAAGACACTTCTTTACCCTTCACTGTTGATGCTTCATGTCTTTGCTCAGTTGTCACAACACAAAAGTCTTGCCTAATCTAAGCCAATTTCTCCTATTATATGCTGTCATAGCATGATATAGCTCTTTTAGCACTTATCACATTGGCTAATTTGCATGTATTATTATTAATCACTTCCACTGACCTGCAAGCTCCATGAGGGATTTCTTTCTCTTCTTTCCTTCCTTCCTTCCTTCTTCCCTTCCTCCCTACCTTCCCTTTCCTCCTTGCTGTTTTTCCTGTTTTCCCTTGTATCCAGTTAGTACAATGCTTGTTACAAAGCAGATAGTTAATATTTTTTGAATGAATGAATGCTCGTGAGCTCTGTTTGTGCGCCTTCTATTATCTCTCCAAAAGTTTAACAGGGACAGCAATCACAGGAATTATAAAGAGCCAGATAAAGGGCTGAAACACCTACAATAATTATCCAGGTTAGGTGAGCACATAGCTTGTTTATAGTAGTACTGTGATTTTAACTATCAGTGATTTGTCAGCCTGATGGATTTTAATCACTGGTGTTTTTGCTTTGTTTTGATTTGTTTTGCAAAGGTCAGTTTCAGGTTCATGTTTTTCTGTAATGGAGAAACAGAATAGAGAGCACATTCATTTCAGTTGGATTGGAAATCTGATTCCCATCTCCCTCAGTCAAACACAAGTCATTATTGTCTTGTATAAAATAACTATACTGTGAAGTCCCATCCAGGTTTCAATCTATTTAATATTTAAGTATATATATGATGTTTCAGGAGGTATGGACAGGTCCAGATTTTGTTTTTTGTTTTTTTGTTTGTTTGTTTGTTTTACACACCTTGGATACATGGTAGATGTGGTCTTACCATAAGTCAAAAGATTTGTGAGAAAAATATAGGCCTATCGAGAATTCTTAGGTTCCTTCTTCTCCTTTACTATAATTCTTTTCTGTACTAGCTCTTGATATTTTCTCTCTTGTCCAGGACAAATTCACCTTTAGGTTGAACTTCCCAATTATTTTGCAAATAGATTATTTTTCCCCCACAGAAAAAGGACAAGCCATCCTCTGTCATCTTTTGTGATCATCAGGGATTTTTTTTCCTTTGAAAGAAACCTTTGCTGAGAAAACAAGATTGGCAGAAAAAAAATCTTCTTTGGGGAAAAAAGGAGGGAGGAGAGGTTTTGAACTTCTGTGTGAGGAACTAAATCAATATAAGGTCAAACAAAAACAGAGACCTTTTTCCTCCTGCAAACTAATGGATAAAAACCAACGTAATCTTTGCTCCTTCACCCTCCTGACTTTCTCTACTTGATAGAAAAATAATGAAATATGTATTGTATCTTTAAGGCATTCATTTTACTCATTTATTTCATTTTCACTGATATTTTCATAGTATGTTTATTGCACAATTAAATTGGGTTTTACCCCCTTTTTATTTTTGTTCCTTATTTAGCTGACTATCTAAAATCAGTCACAGGTATCCGGGTTTTCATAAGAATATAAAATGTTATGATTCAGATAGGCTATTTTATTTGACCTCATAAGAATTTAATAATGTACAATCTCATCCTTACCTAACAAGGTAATATTTTAGATGTAAGTACAGATGCTACAAAGCACAATAAAAGTATATAAAGAGTTTCTACTAGGCCAGGCGCGGTGGCTCACGCCTGTAATCCTAGCACTCTGGGAGGCTGAGGCGGGTGGATTGCTCAAGTTCAGGAGTTCGAGACCAGCCTGAGCAAGAGGGAGACCCCCGTCTCTACTAAAAATAGAAACAAATTAATTGGTCAACTAAAAATATGTAGAAAAAAATTAGCCAGACATGGTGGCGCATGCCTGTAGTCCCAGCTACTTGGGAGGCTGAGGCAGAAGGATTGCTTGAGCCCAGGAGTTTGAGGTTGCTGTGAGCTAGGCTGATGCCACAGCACTCTAGTCTGGGCAACAAAGTGAGACTCTGTCTCAAAAAAAAAAAA
>CAUYRT010060086.1:0-65882 GCA_963574885.1 Lepilemur ruficaudatus
ATGCCTGCAGTCCCAGCTACTAGGGAGGCTGAGGCAGAAGGATTGCTTGAGCCCAGGAGTTTGAGGTTGCTGTGAGCTAAGCTGATGCCACGGCACTCACTCTAGCCTGGGCAACAGAGTGAGACTCTGTCTCAAAAAAAATAAAAAAATAAAAAAAAGAAAACAATCAACAGAGTGAAGAGACAACCCACAGAATGAGAGAAAATATTTGCAAACTATCCATCAACAAAGGGTTCATAACCAGACTGTCTAAGGAACCCAAACAACAGCAAAAAAAAAAACCCAAAAAAACAAAACAAAATAAACAAACAAAAAACCCAAATAATCGGATTTAAAAATGGGCAAATGATCTGAATGGATAGTTCTTAAAAGAAGACAGGTAAATGGCCAACAGGTGTATGAAAAAATGCTCAACGTCACTAATCATCAGAGAAATGCAAATCAAAACCATGATATCATCTCATCCCAGTTACAATGGCTACTATTAAAAAGTCAAAAGACAGCACATGCTTGTGAGGATGGGGAGAAAGAAAGGGGACCTCTCGCATAGTGTTGGTGGGAATGTAAAGTAATATAGCACTGTGGAGAACAGTATCAAGGTTCCTCAAAAAACTAAAATAAGCTGGGCGCGGTGGCTCACGCCTGTAATCCTTAGCACTCTGGGAGGCTGAGGCAGGTGGATCGTTCAAGCTCAGGAGCTGGAGACCAGCCTGAGCAAGAGCGAGACCCCGTCTCTACTAAAAATAGAAAGAAATTAATTGGCCAACTAAAAACATATAGAAAACATTGGCCAGGCATTGTGGCCATGCCTGTAGTCCCAACTACTTGGGAGGATGAGGCAGGAGGATCGCTTGAGCCCAGGAGTTGGAGGTTGCTGTGAGCTGGGCTGACACCACGGCACTCTAGCCCGGGCAACACAGTGAGACTCTATATCAAAATAAATAAAGAAAGAAAGAAAAAGAAAAAGAACTGCACTCCCATGTTTACCGAAGCTCTATTCACAATAACCAAGATATGCAATTAACCTAAGTGTCCATCATCAGTGGATGGTGGATGAATAGATTGAAAAATGTGTTTTACATATACAATGGAATACTAATGAGCCATAAAAAGAATGAAATCCCGGCATAAGCCAGGCCCAGAAAGACAAATATCACGTGATCTCACCCGTATGTGGGAGCTCAAAAAATTGAACTCATAGAAGTAGAGACTAGAACAGGTCTGTGGTCATACCACCCCGAAGGCACCTGATCACATCTGATCTCAGAAGCTAAGCAGGGTCGGGCCTGGCTAGTGCTTGGATGAGACAGTGGAGTAGTGGTTACTGGAGGCTGGGAAGGGTCGTGGCGGGGAGATGAGGAGAGGTTGGTTGATGGGTATAAATAGCAGAATAAATTCTAGAGGTAGATGGCATAGTAGGGTGACTATTGCTATCAATCATTTATTGTATAATTCAAAAGAGCTAGAAGAGAAGGTTTGGGATGTTCTCAACACAAAGAAATGATAAACACTCAAGGTGAAGGATACCCTGAAGACCCTGACTTGATCATTACACATTCTGTGCATGTCACCAAGTATCAAATGCACCCCCATAAATATGTACAATTATTAGGTATCAATAAAAAAATAAAATATTCACCATTCCAGCTCAGAGGCACGGCTCCTCCCAAACCAGATAAAACTCTTGGTGTGAGGAGGAAGAGAACGCTCCCCAAATATATTTACTTAGATTTGAACTTTGTATTTTCCTTATAAGCTCATCATATTCTTAAAACAGAATTATTACTGTGCGCTCATAAAGTCTGTGCAAATATGGATTTGAATACAGGCTGGAAAATTACATCTTCAAGGGCAGATGCGTAAAATGTGTGAGTCGCACAAGGGATTCCATTTCCTTATGTGATTGGTTTATCTAGGGAGCAAAGAACCAGGAATGGTAAGAGTTACTTTTTTTAAATAAAAAAAAATGTTTTTGCATTGTAAAAGCAATATAGCACTGTATAAAGTCAACATGAAAGCCTCTGCCTCCCTTCCCTCCACCTTTGTTCAGGAAGTCATTGCTCTTGCCGCGGTGGCCCTGTCAGTGCTCGAAGGGTCATGACTCCTGTGTGTTTATTGTGAGACTCAGACCACAAGCTTGGGTGTGTGAGAAACAGAACTTTCTTATTTTTTATAACTAAGTTTACTTTCTATTTCAGTATCCATTTGCTGGGTGGTGCGAGGTTGGCTTTGGCATGTTGGGTGTCGCCCAGTCTGGGCAGTATGTAGGGCGTGAGGGGTTCAAGGTTTTGGGGAGAGACCCGTCTGCCCCTGGAGCCTTTTGCCCTCCTACAGGTGTGACATGGGGGAGGGGTGCCCTAGCCACAGGACATCAGGGCTGTAGGGTTTGGGGGCGCAGTCTAGGGGGTCCAGGGCTGGCGGCACCTTTAATCACAAATGACACGCACTCTCCTTCAGTTCTTCCCCCAAACTGCTAAGCCAACGCAGCCCTGGGGAAACTGAGGAAGGACTTGCAGACCTCTCAGGTTTCCCTCCTCATCTCGCAGTGGAGAAGCCAGGCAATCCTGTCGGGAGGGAGCCCAGGGAGGAAGCGGGGGACGGTCTGAGAAAAACAAACTTCAGAGAACTTCTCTGTTCACTGCACCCTTCGTGTCTCGGTAATTATTTCTGTAGCTCCCCTAGACCACAAGAAATACCGAATGGCTCTGTTTATGAAGTAGTTAGATCCAGATGACTTTATTAACATTCATGTCCTAACAACTTGCAGCTGTTTGAAAAAGTAATACACATACAGTAATTGAAAGAAAAAAATATTTTTAGCCTCTTACGGAACCACGGCTGCTTCCGGCTGGGCTGGGCCCCGCGCAACCTCCCAGCCCTGGGGAGCCCCGCGCAACCTCCCAGCCCAGCGCAACCTCCCAGCCCTGGGGAGCAGATTGAGGCTGCGGCTGCCCTTGTGTCTCATTCCAGCTTGGCTTTCCCATGGTACTCGCCTTTCAGCACGGCAGCTGCGCCACGAAGATGTGAAGTTATGGAAAGAATGCAGCGAGATCTGATGTTGAAACCGTGAACTCTCAAACCCGAAGCTTGCACGGTGCCTGACCAGGTGTTGTGTGTCGCTGTTTCCCTGAAAACCTAAACTCCCCTGCAGCGACCTGTGACTGCACCACCGCACCCTGTGGCACCTCAGGGTAGAGTTTGGGAACCAGGGGATTCGGCTCCTTAATTCCATGGTTCCGTCGTTCTCTCATTGTATCAATCAGTTATATGTTGGATCTTTCAGTTTCTCACTTAGAAGTGTCTGAAAATCTCCCATTATAATTGAGGATTTGTAAATTTTTTCTTATAATTTATGCCAGTTTTCACTTTATGGTATAGAGGTTTTATAATTCCTTATATCATGTTGTTATGTCTCCCCGATGGGTTTTTTCCTCTTATCATTAGATAGTGTCCCTCTAACTTTATTAATAATTTTTGCCCAAATCCTATTTTTCTGATATTGATATTGTGACACATGCTTTCTTTCGATTGGTATTTATCTGATAGATCTTTTCATTGGTTTATTTTTAAACATCTGTGCTGCTTTCTTTTAAGGTGTGCCTCTTGAAAGGAATATATTGGGGGATTTGAAAAACACCACAAACTGATAGTTTCTGGTTTTCAGTAGGTGGATTTGGCCCATTTATTCTGATCCGGGTTTTGTCTACCTTCTTATTTTGGTACCACACCCCATCCTGCATCCATGGAGACGGGACCCGAGTGACCTGTGCTCATGGGGACCCACTGGACCCCACAGACAGGCAATGAGAGGGACAGAGTGGGATAGTGACTTCCTCCAGCAACCTGGATGTCAGTGGTCTTCTGCTTAATGGTTGGGGTGCAAGGAATCACTGTCTCTCTCGACGGGATTCTTGCTACTGTTCAATTAGGAAAACAGTTGTCTGGAGTCAGACGTGCTTGCCAAAGGGGAGGCTCAGCATAGTGAATGCAACACTGGATAAGGAACCGGAAAGCCTGTGTCCTTCTGTCACGTGGCAGTGAGGCCACGGCCCCTTGCCTCCTGGTAGGCAGGCCGAGGGGCTCCAGGGCTGGGGTACATGGGAAGGGCCTCCCGCTCCATCCAGAGCTTTGCCGGGCGGTGGCTTCCTGGTCGTCAAGGCTGACAGGCAGCACGTGGAGCGCCCAGCCCTTGGTTTCCCTCCAGCCTTCCCTCATTGATCACCACTGTCCCTTCTGATAGAGTCTCCTGCAGAACGTGGAAGGGGCCAGACAGGGGACATCGCAAGTCTGTTCACTGTGCTGAGCTGGAACAACTGGGAGTGAGCTGAGCAGGGAAGGAGGAAGCGGATGGGGTGTATAAGAACCCCTTGGGTTTTCCTGGCGTTTGCTCTCTTTATGTTTCACTGAGCAACCCTGCGCGGAGCACCCAAAGTCAGCTGTTACCCACGGGCCTGGCAGGAGCTTGCATGGGGGGCAGGAGTTGACAGTTTGGGCTTCTAGCGTCAACGCACCACGATTACTAGACTGGGGAGTTTCTGGAGCCAGGAGAACACGTCAGCTTTGGAGACTCACGCCCTTGGGCAGGATGAGCCTAAAGCATGGACCGAGTTTAGTGCCTCGTAGTCTGGGAAGGATCTAGCAGGTGCCCGTGTCTCTCCAGTGTCTGTAAAGGGCCTGAGATTCTACCATCATAGTTGCCTCCTTATGGATCCTGAAGGCTTTTTTATTTCTGAGAGGCTTGGTTAGAACGTGCACATCCTTTTGCCTGGGTATGCTGGTCATTCTAGAGGGACTGGAAGGCTGGCTGGTGGGGACACAGAAGTGGGAGAACGGGCCAGATAAACTTTGCCCGGCTCACGTCTGCCGAAGGCCGGTCCTGGCCTGGTTTATGTGATGTGAGGAGCTCACTCCCCCATGTCAGCACAGAGGGCTGGGGATGGGCGCAGGTGGGGGGGGGGCGCGGACTCTGGGAAGGGCCCCTTGAGACGCTGCACAGGGCGGGGCTCTGGGACAGCGCGGCAGGGCGCGCAGATGCTGGGTGTGTGCAGGGAGGCGGCTCCCACGGCTCACGGCAGTTCTCCTCGGGGACGTGTGGCATGATGGGCTCAAGTGTGGCCCTTCCTGGAGTCCCAGGACACTGACAGCGGCCCGTGGAGTTCTGGGAACTGGTGTGTGGTGGGAGGGCCAAGACCAGCCCAAACCAGCCCCCACCTCCCCACTGAGTGGCTGCTGGGCCCACATGGCCCCTGTCAGGTCTGGCTGGCGGTGGGAGGGCTGGGCTTGCGGCCCGAGCCCCCTGCCAGGTGCCTCCTCCGTCGATGGCAGAAGGTGCGTCTTCCAGGGCGACGGGCCCAGCATCCTTCAGTTTCCTTCATCTCCACCCGGCGCGTCACTCTGGCCCGGGGAGGGGTTGAACCGGCTTGAAGAGGTGACGCCGGAACAGTTAGCATGGTCCCCCCCGAGCCGCTCACTGGGCGAAAGCGGGGAGAGCTCTGGGACGCCCACGACCTCCGGCCACCGTGCAGAGTCCCCCGTGGCCCAGACCCCGGCCAGCGGAGCGGGGAAGCCGGAACATCTCTGGGCTCTAACCTGGACTTCAGCTTCCCTTTCATTTTTCTGGTGCCATCTTTTCATTGTTTCTTTAATATATATTTGTTTCCGGTTTTTTCTTCTTTTTCAAACGGTGGAAACATTTTCTTCCTTGTGTTTTCTTGCTCTTGGTTCTCAATCCTCCAATTTCACTTTCCTGTTGTTCTTTCTCGTGACTTGCGGGGCATTTGCTCGTCGTGTGTCGTGTTGTGAGAGCCACGTATCCACACGCTTGGCACCGACACGGGCTTTAGACTTGGGCTTCTGTCTAGATCGACCCCCCCAACGCGAGCTTCTGCTGGACGACCCTAATGAGAATCCAGATGTGATGATGTGACATTCCCCTGCACACTCTGGGCTCGTGACGCGAGTACTAAGCTCTTTCTCTGTCGGACCTCACTGTGTCTTGAAAGGTTTATGGTCTGTGCCCAGAGGAGGAAAGGAGGAAATGGAAAATTCCAGAGTCCCCCAAAGTCTCCCCAGCGAGGCTGGCAGCGGGGCTCTTGGACGGCAAGGCCTCAGCTCCACCACTGAAACTTCTGCAGCGTGGAAAGGAAGGGATCCCGCAGGAGCCGTTCCACCGGGAGCACCTGGAACAACCGATCAACAACCAAACCAGAAACGCTCTTCGAGGGCCTGCTGTCTGTGCCGGGCCTCAGCGACAGCGTGCGGGTCACGAGGGAGATCTGGGCACCCTCGGCCATGTTCACGGGACAGGCTGCCATAGGAGGGGCAGACCCAGTGCAGGAGCAGAGCATTCTCCTCACTCAGCACAGCAGGTGACGTGCAGGTGGCACGGGGCCTCCCCCGCAGAGCTGCGCCAGGACCCAGGCTGACGGGGCCACTGCTGTCTTCAGTGTGTGGCTTCCAGGGCTGCTCTGGAGACCACCTGCCACCCAGCCGGCTGGCGGGGAAGGGTAGGAGCGGGGCAGGCGTGGGGATTTCCTGGGGCTGGGCCCATGGAGGGCTTGTGCAATCCCTATTCAAATCCTCTGGCAAAGACTTGGCCCATGGCCACCCCCGATGGCAGCAGAGGCTAGGAATGAGTTCCAGCTGTGCGCTGCAGCGGCCGAAAACACGAATTCTGGCTGGCGGCTGGCAGTGTGTGCTGCTCCGGCTACAGGATGGTTGTGTTTCTAAAGTGAAGCTATGGATGATTTAAACTCGCTTCTATATTTTTCAAAGTTTATGGTTACATGTGTTACTTTTATAATCAGAAAAAAAAAGCAATAGATCTTAATTTTAAAAATGTAATCCTGGTCTTTGGAACTTAGGATATTATTTTTTTCTATAGAAATAAAGTTGCCATTTGGATCCCCAGGCAGGGTTAGAAAATCGTATACAAGCCACAGAGTAAATTATGCCAATCTAATTAAGCATTGACTCTGTCACGTTTGTCAAAGGGATGTCCACCTGCCATTGAAGCCAGCCTGAACTCTGTGCCCAGGGGCGCGGCCGGGAGGCAGGTGTGAGGATGGGTGACGGAGGGGGGTGGGGGGAGGGCTGCTCCCGCTTCGGAGTGCTGAAGTCACCGCATGCAGAGGGATGTCCTGCTGCCCCACTCTGCTGCTGTCCTCCCTCCTGGCACCCAGGCCCCTGCCGGTGGCTGGCACCCAGCGCACCACGTTCTAAAGTGAGCCCTGATCCACCCAGTTCCTCTTCATTCTCTGTGAACACAGGGCCTTGGCTCTCACCGACCTCACCCAGGGCTTGTGGGAAAATCCTGGTTGAATCGAGAGACACAGAGAGAGGCAGAGGGAGGGAGGACACCACTTAGACTTCTCAGAGTACCTGCAGGTCTCAAAAACGAGAATCATGAAGCCAAATGCCTCTGTCATTGGTAGAAGTTTAGGCAGAGAGACCTGGTCATGGTTCTCAGATAGGATCGGGGCAGAGGCCCGTCCCCGGCTTCGGTGGAAGTCTTTCTCCTGGACCACTTTCTCAAGGTGCTTTCTGCCTTTTCTGGCTTCTTGCTGCTTCTTTCCTCAAAGCCCGGGGTTTGTCACAGCAGCCCCGTGGCAGAGACGGTCGTGCTCTTCAAATGTCTTGTGGCACCCGCACTCCCAGCCTCTTTTCCAGTGACGCTAGGGCCCTGTGACAAGCAGGGGTAGGGGTGGTGAGAGCCCCAGAAGAGCTGGGGTGGTCCTGGGTGGAGGAGGCTGGGCGTGGGTGTGAGTCTCTTTCTTGCAGGGAAGACCTGGGATGGCAGGACTGCTGGGGGGGAACCGCCAGGAGGCCACTCTGACCCCCCGGGTGTGATGTGAGTGAGGAAAGCTCTTGCTGGGCTGTGCCACTGAGACTTTGGCACTGGCTCCCAGGCAGTGGGTAGGGGGCTCCCCTGGGAGAGGAGGGACGGGAGGCGAGGGGCTGTGTGGGCCTGAGGCAGGAGTCACCTTACAAGACACTCTCCTTGCTGTGACTGCTTGGTCTGGGGCAGGCTGGTGATGCCACTCACGAGGGAGCCGTTGAGGATGACATCACCACCACGGGTTCTCAGAGCAGTAACATGGACAGACTGGTTGGCTTTGGCGCCAGCGATGCCTGAGGAGACAGAGAGCCGGGAGCTCGGAGAAAAGATGAGAGGACGGCTCTGACTTCAAGCACTTGCTTCTGGTTGGAGACATGAGGACTGTCACCCTCACGAAGCGTCGCACCACAAGACAGGGACACTGAACGGGCGGCACGGAACACAAGAGACGCGTGGTGAGAGAGATCATTCCAGGCTGGGCGCCCAGGGAGGAGCGGGGTAGGGGACAGCGGGAAGAAGAGAAGTGGGACTTCTGGGTGGGAGAGGGACAGGCACAGAGGAGCCAGACAATCCTGTTAGACTGGTCTGACGGGAGCACACTGTCTGGGGAAGGGCAGCTACCGGGAGGGGAGGCTACAGAAGCAGGTGGAGATCACACTGTGGGGAGCCTCAGAGGCCACTGAATGCCTCCGCACTTTATCTCGAAAGGTTGCTGTTCCCATGTAACCTAGACGGCCGTCAGCCAGGGACTGGCCAAATTCGCTGGTCTTGCTTCCCCCGGGACACCATGCAGCGGTCACAGAGTGGGACCTGCACGCTCCCACGGAACACTCTCCAAGCCGTCGTGGAGTGAAAGCATCCGGATCAGCGACGCTGCTGTGTGAGGCAGGCGCACACCTGCCCCTGCCGAGCTCCGCGCTCCTCGCTGTCGTCCATGGAAGCACACGGGGGTCTGTGGCTGCGTCCCGGTGCCTGAAGGATAGAAGCAAACTGATGACAGTGGTTACATTTGGGAAAAGGCCTGGGGTTGCCCACCGTCCTGCCTGCTCTGAAGGGTCAGAGCCCCGTCTGTGGAAAGTTCTGCAGGGACCGGAGCACACCCAGGCCCCCTCCTGGTCACCTGAGCCTGCTGCCCTCCCCAGGCCCAGCTCGCACTGGATTCAACCACCTGAGTGGACCCGTTTGGACTTGCTCTCCTTGCTGTCAATTAAAATACACTCATGGTGAAGGAAGGCAGTAAATGCTCTTGCAAAGACAGGCAGAGCTCCTTCTAGCCTAAAATTATTCTTCACTGAGTAAAAATATTTCTAGCCAACACACAGGTGTTTTTAAGCTTTCGTATAAGAGAAAATCTTTAAAACCTTTACTGGATTAAAACCCCAAATCATTTACACCCTGATTACTTTCGAGAAAAATATGAAGCAGCCGATAACACACATTTATTAAAACCACAAGACCATTGAAATATTTAAAAAGAACGTCTAAAAAGTATTTAGAATGTACACCGATAGAAAATGTATGAATTAGTCAATAAATGATACTAGAAAAATCAGCTCTGGGATGAGCTGTAGTTTGTTACTCACCTCACTATATGCCCAAACACATTTCAAATGTTAAAATCGCTATCAAAATACAAAAACAAAGCAAGCAAAAATAAACCCAGAACTGTATTTTTATTAAAAAAAAAGAGCAATAGAGTTTATCTGAGAAATTCAAAGATGTTTCAATCCCAGAAAAATCATCAAAATGTACTTGAATATCCCACTTTTGCTCATGATAAACACTCTTTAATTTTTTTAAAGTGTATTGCCTCAAAACCAATAGCAAATGTTATACTGAATGGTGAAATCTTAGAAGAGCCTCATTAAAATCATACAACATCCCTGTTATTACCTCTATAATTCAACATTACCTTGGAGGTTCTGGCCTATATAAAATTTGTACAGTCAAATGAAATGTTTGTAGGGGAAATCTAAGAGACTCTCATTACGAACTATAACTACTGCTGAGTTCAATAATTTGTTGGAGAGATCACTTATAAATTCAACAACGAAAGACACTTGGAAGATCCCCAAATATTTTGAAATTAAGTAACACACTTCTTAAACAACCATAAGTAAAAGAAGACATCACAAAGAAAATTAGAAAATATTTTGTACTGAATGAAAATAAAAATAAAAATAAAAACATAACATATCAATTGTGGGGTGCAGCATAAAAGTAGTACATAAAGGGGAATTTTTAGCTTTAAATGTTTGCATTAGAAAAGGGGATAAAAGGTCTAAATCAACTATCTAAGCTTCCAACTTAAGGCACTAGAACATGTTAAACCCAAAATAAGGAGGAAGGAAATAAAAACGACAGGCACAGAAATCAATGCAATACAAAACAGATGAGCAGTAGAGAAAATAAAACACAAGGCCAGTTTTGCTTTTTGAAACACTGATAAAAAATGGATAAACTTCTAGCTAAACTGAGAAAGAAAGGATAAAAGAGAAGACATCAGTATGGTCCTAGAGATGTTAAAGGATAATAACAGACATTAAAATTCCATCATTTCAAATACTTAAATGGAATGGGTGCATTCCCCAAAAGACTCAAATTACCAAACCACCCAAGACTCAAATTGCCAACCGTCAGCAAGGACCTGGAGCACCGGAGCTGCGTGTTACGGGAGGGAACGCGGGACAGCACTACTGCCTGGGAAACGGCCCCGCAGTCCCACCCCTGTCCACACAAAGGCTTGTGCATGGGTGTTCACGAGAGCTTTGTGTAAATCAGCCCAGCTGAATACAGCCCGAATGTCCATCCACAGGTGAATGGGTACACAATTGGCGATCCACCCGTACAGGGGAAGCCGTATACCGGAATTAACTACAAAAGAACACGTGGCTATATTGCTGCATTTGTGTAAAATTCTAGGAAAGACAAACAGAATCAGTGAGTCTGCGGTACTTGGGGTTAGGTGTGCAGATGGGGAACCGTGAGCGTCCACGGAGACATCCCGTAGTGTGACTGAGGTCTCGGCTGCCCATATGTGCCGTATTTATAAAAACACAAAGTAAAATACATTTTTCAAAATCTGTCCAAGTGTACCCTTGACATGTGTGTATTTTATGTAAATTATACTTTAATAAAGTTCATTTAAAAATTAATAATATCTTTTGCAATAGTCAACTATTAATAGAAAATGTAGTAGAAAAAGACGATGGTTATATACTACAAGATACTTTAAATCAAAATAAAAACGTGCAAGGACTTTGTGTGTTAATAGACGCGGCCATTCTCCGTTATAAAGTAACTCTCACATTTTGGATTCCGACTTGCAGGCATCGGGGTGGACATTCTGCTTTGTGAATCTAGGGGCCTGATGTGTGCTTTAGCCTGCACAGAAGCCCGGGGTCAGAGAGTCCATGCGGAGGCTCAGACACTTCATCAGGCGGCTGGAATCTGTCGAGCTCTTCACAGCGCAGCCTCGTTTCCTGGCCTTCGACTCCTCTGGTTAAAAAGCACTTGACCCAGACCCCAGCGTTCTGTGGTCTTAGCATGGAAGCATCGATTTTGGTCTGTAAATATTAGGGCAAACGTTCCCAGTGCAGCAAACTCCGGCCCCCAAGGTAGACCTATTTTGTTTGGGTCTTGATGTAGAGTCTAGCGGGGCACGGTATCATCATTTAAGCCTCCAGGTGGTTTAGAGTGTTGACCCATTGGATGGGGTTAGTTGCTTATGTCCACTTGAACTTGGAGCTCTGCTCAGTACATGGACTTCTGTTTTAGCTCACTTGGGGTCAAGCTCTTCTTTCTGGAGACAGGCCAACAGACTCAGCAACTCCTTAAGGCTGCTCCTGGTGTGAAGAGAAAAGGAGGCTGGGCGGGTGGGCCTGCAGCTAACCCACCCAGAGGCCTACCCGGTTAGTTATTTCAACAGAAGTTGGAGAGGAGAGAGGCTAGCACACAGTTCTGCGGATCACTCTTTAAAACTGGACTTTGATCCTTCAAGAAGCTGTTTTTAATCACTTTCACGCTGGCAGAAGCCTTCTGGTACAGATTTTCAAGCCCCAGTAAGCGTGAGTACAGAGCAGTGTCAGGGGAGCGATCATTTCCGTCTTCAAGAGCTGACGAACCAAGTGGTTAGACCCCCATGGTTTGCACCTGTGCTGTCCAGACATCTGCATCACACCATCATCAGTGAAAAAGTTTCGAGCACAGATCCCCGTGTATGTACATTAGTTAACTAACTAATGACGTGCAGGCACTGTAACATGTGTAACATGTTATAAATGCACAAAGTAAAATTAAATTAAAAATAAACATACAAGTTTTACTTTTAAGTACTATTAGTAATGATATCTTCACGTATTTATCAGCTATCAACAGTATGTCAAGGCGACACAGTGCAACTCATCATTAAGGATAGCACATATAAAGCCACGTTCACAACTGTCTTCTTGGATAATTTGCATTTTTTGTTGCTGTTGACCTCTTGGCTGATCTTGTTGGAATTATCACTGTTTTTACTGACACGGTGGAACTTACAGAGAGCTTGCACTAGGAGTAGAATTGCCAGCTCGGCCATTTTCTCTCCGCTAGCGTATTAGCCATAATCTACAGTTCAGGAGTCTCACTGAAAACCTTCTAAGCCATTTGTCAACTGCGTCATGATACATGTTTCAAAAAGCAAATGTCCCTGGGAGAGTAACCCGTTCAGCCATCGATTCCCAGGGTTCCAGCAGTAAGACTTCAAGGCCTGAGAAACCAGTCAGGCACTGGAGGGGCAGGTGCTTGTACCTTCTCAGTTCCCAGCACAGCGCCTTAAACCCTGTCGCTATTTAAGGAAGATTTCACGGAAGAAGCAGGCGCAGGTGCGTTTCCGGGCAGCTTGGGGGTGTCAGTCAGAGGGCACCCGGTGCCGGCGGGCTGTGGCCTGGGGAAGGACAGAATCGCTTCTGGGCAATGCTCATTCCCTGAAAAAGTCTGGAACACGATTAAAGCGTTATCTTTAATACTTTGTTCCGAGAAAGCGGAAACCAGGCTGCAGAGCACGGGGAGCCGGCGCAGGTGACAAGGGACATCAGAATAAGCCCCCGTCTGCCCTGGGTTGGGGTGGGGCACCCGGGACGCGGGCAGGCCGGCGCAGGAAGAGGCGGCGGACCGCGTGCGACGCTGGTCTGGGGACATCGCTGCGACGTCGCCGGTGTGGGCGGCGCGAGGACAGGAGGACGCAGGAGGGGCGGCCCGGGAGCAGCCCGCCTGCCCGCCACCGCCCGGTCCTCCCCCTGCCCCGGGACGGGGGTCCCAGCCCAACGCGCCTTAGCGGGCGGACCGTGCTCGGCTCAGCCAAGCCTGGGGGGCGGCGAGGTGGCGACCGCCTTACACACGACAGGGACCTTACCAGTTTGCGAATTCACCTCAGAAAGAAATGCTTTCCCTTACTGAAATTCTATGTAAATGGAAAAGCGTTTATGTGCTGTCATTTACACGTGATTCAGGAAGTCCCTATGGCCGGGCTTGGTGGCTCACGCCTGTAATCCTAGCACTCTGGGAGGCCGAGGCGGGAGGATCGTTTGAGCTCAGGAGTTTGAGACCAGCCTGAGCAAGAGCGAGACCCTGTCTCTACTAAAAATAGAAAGAAATTAGCCAGACAATTAAAAAAATATATACGTAAAAAAAAATCTAGCCGGGCATGGTGGTGCATACCTGTAGTCCCAGCTACTAGGGAGGCTGAGGCAGGAGGATCGCTTGAGCCCAGGAGTTTGAGGTTGCTGTGAGCTAGGCTGACGCCATGGCACTCTAGCCCAGGTGACAGAGTGAGATGAGATTCTGTCTCAAAAAAAAAATACATACATATATATATATATATATATATATACACACACATAAAAAAGAAACAAAAAGAAGTACATAGAGGCCACTTTGGGGGATGAGGATGATTATGTATTTACAGTCTTGTTTATTTACCTTGAGACAAGAGCTTTATGCTTATTACTTTTTTTTTTGAGACACGGTCTCAAAACAGGGCCTGTTGCCCAGGCTTGAGTGCAGTGGCATCCTCATAGCTCACAGCAACCTCAAACTCCTGGGCTCAAGCGATCCTTCTGCTTCAGCCTCCTGAGTAGCTGGGACTACAGATGCCGCCAAGCCTGGCTAATTTTTCAATTTTTTATTTTTTGTTGTTGTTGTAAAGGCTGGGTCTCATTCTTGCTCAGGCTGGTCTCAAACTATGGTCCTCAAGTGATCCTCCTGCCTTGGCCTCCCAAAATGCTAGGATTACAGGCACAAACCACTGCACCTGGCCTTTACTATCTTTAAATAAACAAAAGTCAATATTGGAATAGAATATATAAAATAAGAGCCTGGTGTGAGGAGAATATTCTTTGATTCATGTTATTGAACTCCTGATTTCAAGTACAGCATTTCCACTGCCATAAAATGGGGCACATTTGATATCAGAAAACGTCAAAAGGGGCTATTAAAGTCACTGCTGACAGATGATCTACAGCTCTTTTTAAGAGGGAAAAACAAATTTCATGCACTGGTTGGGTGACTGTACAACTATCATGTCTGAAAGCCTTTCACCGCTCTAAAATGTTATATATATTTATGTTCCTAGAAGGTAATAACCAAGGTGAGTTTAAGTGTAACTGTCAAATAGCTCATTACAGAAATATGAATCTGTCTTACTTTTAAGTGTAATCTACTTCTTAACCAAATAGTTATTCTAAGATTGGCAAGCTTTTTAGGGGCACAAAACAGATGAAAAGCGTTCTGGGGGATAACTGTGGATAATTCGGAATGTGAAAGCCGCCCTGTATTCACAGCCCAAACACGGAGTGAGGCGCTATGGCGGCGAACGGTTGCGCCTGTGTGCCCATTCTGTGCGAAACCGCAGTGGTCGATTTTGATGGTAACACAGCTTGAATGAAAAAAAAAAACACTTTCTACAACGTGAAACAGCGGTGTACAGCGAAGGAGCGGCAACCATTGTGAAGCCGTCAGCGGCAGTGTCTCCAGCCAAAGACCTTTCCTGATCACGGTGGGAGTACAGGAAGTATGGCAAGGAGGACGGCCATTTTCTCAGCAATAAAGGTTGGGTCAATGCCGGTGCGACATAGTTAGAAATAAATAAATAAACCATTCGACTCCGCTCTGGCGCCCACGGTGCCCCCTGCCAGCCTCAGCAGCAACTTCAAAGGCAGCCCTTCCCTCTGCTCATGAACCCTCCCCTCGCCCCTGACCCCTTCCCCGCAGAAGCTCTCGCCCTGCCCTCCCTCCCCTTCCCTTCCCTGCTTCCATGCCCCTCTGCCCCGCGAGGCTCCCCTTCGCCCAAGTCCCCTGCTTCTGCCCTGCGTGCTGCCGGTGGCACAGAGGGAAGTTATCCTCAGCGAGGGGCCGCAGAGACGCATCTGAGCAATGACACCATCGACTGCAACGTGGGACGTGCCTCCTCTTTTCTCCACTTTTTGGTACACTAAAAATCTTGGATTTCTTTTTATTTACAGTGTTTTGGACTTAAACATCTTGAATCTGAAGATTTTTGAAAGATTTCAGCCAACACCTCTGTGCATATTGCCCCTCACCTATTCTCTTCTTCCAAACCGCCTCTTCGTGGGAAGGATGGGCTCCCTCCAGTTTCCGTGACTCTGATGTCTCTTGCGCTTCTTTCCTCGTTTCTCTCAGTGTGATTTCCTCAGATACACACTTCAGTTTTACTATCGCTCTCTTTGGCCGTGTCTCTTCTGCTATTTAACCTGTTTATGGAACTTCTAATTAAAATGACTATATGTGTTTCATTTCTAAAAATTCTATTTGGTCCTTTTTAAAATCTACCCTCCTTTCTCTTTTATTTTTATTTATTTATTTATTTATTTTTTGAGACAGAGTCTCACTCTGTTGCCCGGGCTGTAGAGTGCCATGGAGTCAGCCTAGCTCACAGCAACCTCAAACTCCTGGGCTCAAGCAATCCTCAGCCTCCCGAATAGCTGGGACTACAGGCATGTGCCACCATGCCCAGCTAATTTTTTACATATATTTTTAGTTGGCCAATTAATTTTTCTATTTATAGTAGAGACAGGGGTCTCGCTCTTGCTCAGGCTGGTCTCAAACTCCTGACCTTGAGTGATCCACCCGCCTCGGCCTCCCAGAGTGCTAGGATTACAGGCGTGAGCCACCGCGCCCGGCCTCCTTTCTCTTTTAAATAGTACTTTTAGAGATTTGATGCACTGTTTTATATGTTAATTGATATACATACTTTAGCATTCTCTGTACTACTGTCTCACGTGCTGAAGGCTGTAACTTTGCTGTTGTGATTACTGAATTCCACTCGTTGTCCACAGTTTCCTTGTGTGCTTTGTCATTTTGGATTATGATCTCATGTTTCGTGGGGCTTGTTTCCTCTGTGAGAATCTCTTGTGGCTTCATTGTGAAAGTCCTTCTAGGCCAGTTTTGTGACCAATTTTATGGTCATATCCTGAACTTGGGGATACCAGGGTAATGTAAATTCAAGTTCCACCTCCGCTTGAAGAGCAGGCCTGGGACTGTGAATTATCAGGGAATATTTTCTTTTCACCCAGGGCCTAGAGCAGGTTAATTTCCTTTCAACAGCCTGTGCCAGTGGGCGAGTTTTTTCTAGTGTATCCTCTCACGTGAGGTGGGGCTTGGAACCAAGTGTTGCCGTTAGGCCGTGTTCTCAGTTCCGATGTCCTTCTCGAGAGGCTTCCAGGTCTTGTTTCCTGTGCAAGCTCCAGGGGCCTGGGAGCGCCCCTCTCAGGGGCAGCCACGGCATCGGCTCAGACACTTGCCGCGCCGTTTTCCGCTCCCGTCCAGTTCTCGGCCCCTGGGAATTACTGCCCTTCTGTTTAAAGATCAGTCTTGCATAAAAAAGTTGTTCTGTTTTAACAATCCCAGGGACTTTGGGCCATCTTAATGCATCGTATTTCCAGAAAGAGAAATCACCACTAATAAAATCGGATGACTGTAGCTGTGGTCCTCTCTTGGTTTTCTCTGCTTATCAGTGGTGACTGGGTTACAAGCCGAGGCTGCTGGTGTTTTAAAATCGTGTTTTGTACCTTCCGATGCTATTAGTATACATACCGCGTCTGTGCATCCGTGTGGTCAGGTTTAGACACCAGTCCGTAGCAAGAGCCTTAGAAGTGTGAGGGCGACCTCCCCCCAGCCTCTACTGTCCCCAGCCATCAGTCAGCTTTGGCCTTGCACCCCAGCCCTGTCACTAATCTAGCTATGAGATCTTGGGTTAAGTATTTTATGAACTTCAATCTTCCTAGGTATTAAATTGGGCCAATAATACCTGCCTTACCTGATCAGAGTAAGGATTCAATAAACATTAACTATCCCCGTCATCATTCCCCCAGCCCCTTAAGACTAAAAACAGTGACAAAACATTTCTACACTCACCAACCCCTTGGTTCTAGAGTCCACTTTCCTGTCGTTTCCCTGTCATTTCTCCAAGAAAGGAGTCACTGTCTTGGAAGGAGCCATCCAGGATGAGTCCGTGTGAGAGGATGAGGAGGCCCAGGCTTCCGTGCAGAGCCCTGGGTCCAGATGGGCTCTGCTCTTGCTGGCCTGGGTAGCTCTCCAAGACTCATTTTCCTCTGCTGTAAAATGGGGACATTAACCACTTACACGTGGGTAATTGTGAAGGAAAAGTGAAGGCGTTGCACGTGGCAGCCGTCAGATTTTCAGTAAGTCTGAATCCAACCACAAAAGCCCTCTGCCAGCAGGGCCCGTGCATTCCTTCATGCATGCACGGCGCCTGCTCAGAAAATGCTTGCGGAACCCGGGGAAGGAGGAATGAGACCCCAATGCAGTAGGGTAGGAAACTGTGGCCAGGCTGCAGGGCATGGCTCCATGTGGCCACAGGAAGCCAGAGCCCGAGTGTTTATGTTTTAGTGGTCATGGTTTTGCTGAGTGTGCGTGTGTGTCTAAGCATGGGGACATTGTCCCCATCTTCTTGTGCAGAGCAGGCCCTGTCAGTGATGCTGAATTCCTGACTCAGGGACCTCCCAGCGGTGGGTGGGAAGGCCCGGAGGAATGTTGAGTCACCGCTCAGCTGATAATGGGAGCTGGCAAAGGTCGTGGAGCCCAAGACAGAACTGGCTGGATTCTCTTCCTACTTTGCATAAGCGTCTTGAGCTTGACATTTCTATTTCAATAGGAGGGGAAATACAGAGCCATGAGGGGTAAAATAATACTTCTTCCTCAAGTGGCTCAAGAGTTTCACTCGGGCAGTGGATGAAACTGTTCACAGGGCGAGCTCGCGCGGACGCCGGTTGGAGCTGTATCCACAGTTTGCAACGTCAGTTGGTCACTCAGCTTCTCTGGCTTTGCTGTTTGTGTCTATCCACCACCTGTCCGCATTTCCTCCTCCTCCTCACAGCCCCGTGTCCCGGCGCCAAGCCAGGTGCTCTGCCTGGCGGTCGCCCCCCCCCCCGCCTCTCCGCACCACAGGTAATAACATGCCCGTTTTTACAGATGGGAAGCTGAGGCTGGAGGAGCTGAGGGGTGTACCCAAGGAAGAGACCTCAACATACGGGGGTGCGTGGCTTCGAAGATGGCACTGTCCGTTGTGGCCCATGGTGGTTTCCCATTCACGGTGTCCTCACATAGAGCCCTCCGACTGACAAACTGCAGGAGCTTAGGGACAGCGCCTCCTCCCTTGTGTTTGGTCTCTTCATCTCTGAAGGGAGGGTTTAATCAGCTGAGCTCTGAGGTCTCTTCCAGCTCCCGCGTCTATGATTCTCCTGAGTTTGAGGGGGACACAGGTTTCTGCCCAACCGTCTCCTGTGTCTCTTCCCTCACACCCATCCCTGAAAGTCTCATGACAATACGCAACACGGAGAGGTGACACAGGCAACTCCACATTTATTAAGAGCGGATTCTGCACCACAGTCGTGCTGGGCAAGCTTAGCCCAAGTTCCTGATTTTCATTAGGCCTGATACGAATTTCCTTTGGATTAATTACTGGTGTTCATAAACACTTCCTCGCTCTACAATTGCTATCCTTCCGCTCCTCTATGTCTAGACTGCTTTTCTTCCCCCAGAGAACTCAAGCAAGAGTGGTTTCCTTTTGGTGGCACCCTACGAACACCCTGCTATGTCGATATTTTGGTTAAGAGCCGGAGAGCAGAAGGCTGGGTGGGAAGGCCGGCGTGAAAGGATGGCCTTGGACGAGTCTCTCTTCTGATTGCTCGTTAATCTGGGGCATTTCGGGGACCTCCAGGGCTTTGAAACCTCAACTCTTTTTATGGACAGGGGTCAAAAGATCTTTTCTGCTTCTTTCTAAGACTCCTCAGGAAGCTTTTTGCTGTGCAGGAGTGTCCTGCTCAATAATCACTTTTAATGCTGAATCCAGGGTCCGAGCTCTGTGGATGACTCATTTTCTCCACGAGAACTCGGGGTCCAGAAGCGTCTAAGCAGACTCTGCCCTTGGTCTGCAAGTGCTTTACAGTGCAGTTGGCATTCAAAGCCATGCGCCCTGTGACTCCACTGACTTAAATCTTGTTGAAAAGCCTTAGAGACCAGACTTTGAGAAAGTTACAGGGAATTGTTTGAAGACTCCCACCTGCTCTTGACAATCCCAGGTGGCGGTGTGGGCCCTGCAGCCTTCCGAGTTCACACTTCACTGAGATACGGAGGCTGCGGGCTCTCAGGAAGACTGGTGCTTCAGCCCGTCTCCAGCTAGACCTAAGAAGTGTTTAGCTCCCCAGCCTAATTCCCATCCATTCAACAGATTAGTCAAAACCGTGCATTATGGAAAGTAAAGCCACTTACTGTATTTGGTAAACTCCAAAGTTTGAGTGGCTCCACCCAGTGGCAATTGCTTTCTTGGGGGAAGTCCAGGGTTGGCAGGGGAGGGTGGGTGGGAGGGGGGTTCCTCACGGCAGGTCAGGAACCCAGCCCAGGGAGGCTCTGGCATGTGGCCTGGTCCTGTGTGGCAATACCCAGCCTGGGGAAGGAGGGAGAGAGAGGGGCCCTCTTTCAGGAGGGTGCAGGGCCAGTCACAGGGCCCAATCTTAGTGGTGCAAACTCACACGGCTTCATCTAGTTGCGAGGAGCCTGGGACAGGGGCCAGTGGAGTCCCCGGGCACACGCTTCCAGGCCCGGCTCTGCCTGCTGGAGGGGAGCAGGCTCTCTGGCGGCTGTGCCCACCGTCTCTGCCACGCCGACTGTGTGCATGGCAGCGTGCTCCCAGGGAGCTGCCACTGTCGGCAGCGAGGGTGTTCACTTCCCTAAAAGGAAATCAGTCCCACTCCCCTCCCCTAAACCAGCTTTGGTCTTAGGGCTGGTTTCCCAAGACGCAGTTTTCCTCAGTTACTGCCTTGCCCGGGAGCTCGGGGCCCTCCTGTTGTGGCACCACAGATACCCTCCTTGGCCTTTTGCTTAATGCCCTGTGTGATGTGGCCCCTCCTCCTCCAGCCAAGCTTCTCTCCCAAGTTCCTTCACTCCCGCAGCGGGTGTGCGCCATGCTCCGCCCGCCTCAGTTGCCACCCGCCCCAGCTAGGCCTCGTCTCCCGCTCATGGCAGGGCCGGCTGCTGCCCAGGGTCGCCCGCCCGGCCACGCCACCGAGGCTCAGCCGCAGCCCACGCTGGGGAGAAAACCGGCTGCTGGCCTCAGGCCAGGGCTCTGGGTTCCAGACTTCTGACTTCAGACCTCACCTTGTTTTCTGTCATTCCGTTCCCTTCGCGGATTTTCTGTGAAATCACTGAAGTTTCATTACTGGAACCTTTGCAAGTGGAGGCCTGAGGGAGTGGGGAAGAAAGAGCGGTTTGGCAGACCCAGGTTTTCATTCTGAATCTGTACTGACTTCCTAGGGCCCCTGCCCTTCCAGAGGGCAGCCTCCCTGTCCCTCCCCTGACCTCCCAGAGGCCATCCTCCCTGTCCCTGCCTGACCCTCCAGAGGGCCACTCTCCCTGTCCCTCCCTTGACCTTCCAGAGACCACCCTCCTTGTCCCAGCCCCACAGTGCACACCAGTCCAACGGGCAGAGGAGTTGTCACAGAAACGCTTTTCTCCTCCGGAGGAACAGCTTTTGCCAGAAGGCGCCCCTTCTTTTGTCTTCTTTTTAATTAAATGTGTCCTAAGGACGAGGAGAAACTAAATTTGAATTCCATTTGTCTGCAGAGCCCTTGAGCCAAGTTTCCTCCAGGGCTCTGCTGTTTTCTCTGCCAGCGTGCCCTGAAGTGGCCGGCGCTCAGCTGGCCGGGACATCAGACAGCAGCACATCTCCTCCCGGACTCTGCCATGGCTCAGCGAGAGAGTGTGTCCCGCCAGCCAGTGGCAGCAGGAGATGCCCACAGCCTGGTCATCCCCTGCCACCCCGGCAGCTCACTCCTGTCCCCGATGCTGCAGTGGACGCCCAGAAGGGCACCCGGTCCTGTCTGCCCCTGACTCCCGGGAGGGCCCACCCGGCAGAGGTGACCAATATTTGCGTGGAGCCCTGCAGCGCCCATAGCTCCCCACGTGGCCTCTGCGTTGACCCAGTGGTGGGATGTAATCACACCCAGTTCTCATTTGCGGAACTGGAAGTTCAGATGGTAAATGACTCGACACAGGTCTCATTCTAGCAGGTAGCAAAACTCATCCTCAAACCCAGCTGCTTGGATGCAGGTCCTCTTTCTCCCCAGGCCCACCTGTGCCTCCCTCCTCCCCGTGGGAAAGCACGCTATGTTTATCCAGTGCCTATTAAATCTGTCAAAAGCCAAAATTACAACAAATTTAGTTTGAAGAATTGGGCAACGCCTCATTCCATAAAATAGGATGAGTGTTTTGTTTGTAGACAAAAAGGGCTTAGGAGAGAAGAAACAGAAATCAAAAAGCAGTGGGTCATTTAAAGTTACTTTTCCAGTAAAGGTTAAAGCAAGTCGGGCACGGTGGCTCACGCCTGTAATCCCAGCACTCTGGGAGGCCGAGGCGGGTGGATTGTTTGAGCTCAGGAGTTCAAGACCAGCCTGAGCAAGAGTGAGACCCCGTCTCTACTAAAAATAGAAAGAAATTAATTGGCCAACTAAAAATATATAGAAAAAATTAGCCAGGCATGGTGGCGCATGGCTGTAGTCCCAGCTACGAGGGAGGCTGAGGCAGGAGGATCGCCTGAGCCCAGGAGTTAGAGGTTGCTGTGAGCTAGGTTGATGCCACGGCACTCTATCCCAGGCAACAGAGTGAGACTCTGTCTCAAAAAAAAAGAAAAGAAAAAAAGTTAAAGCAGAGGGGACTTCCTCGTGCGGGTTAAAACTGGCCCGGGTGGGGATGTGGCCATTGTCTCTGTCTTCCTGACTGCTTGGAAGGTCAGACCGACAACGCAGCTTTGGTGTGGTGGCAGGGAACACCAGCACGGGTGACTCCGTTTGGTTTGGTCTGTGGGACCTCGTGCCGGAGCTCGGTGCAAGCCAACGGCCTCCTGTGAATTCTATTTAGCAAACTCCAGACGGTGTCCTAGGTGTGGGAAAGCAACAGAGGACAGAGGAGACACAAATCATGGGACGTTTCTTCCAGGGAGAGAAGACAGAAAACCATGTGAAGAAGAACAGGGCCTGGCTGCTGGTGGTTAAATGCTGGGAAATCAGGCAAGTCAAAGCCGCTGTTCTCACTCACACACACTGGCTCACTTACGAAGGGAGGGACGAGTGAGATACTGAGAGTACGAAGTTTATTCCTGTGAAGTGGGAGGGATCTTGTCAAAATGCAGATCTGCTCCTGTCTGTCCCCACCTCCCCGCCCCTTCTCGCCCTCAGGCTCCCTCAGGTCCTGCTCAGGGGCCAGCGGGCCTGGGGATACCTACCCCCTTCAGCACTTACCTGCCAGGACTGCTGCTCCCCCCACCACGGCCCCTCCGCCCTTCAGCTCCTGGGGCTCAGCTCACAGGCCTGTCCCTGGGCAGCCCGCCCCCCCACTGCCCTGCGATCTCAGGCCCGTTACTCCTTCCTTGGCCTCTGAGCTCCGTGGCAACCTCAGCCTCACTGGGGTGGCTGTTCCGTTAACCACCCTCCCTCCCACTAGATGTGGGGCCTTCGGGGTCTGTTCGCCAGCCCGTGTGGGGCTGAGCCTGGGTTGGGGGAGCCGCCAGCCGTGTGGCTGGGCGGAGGCGTGGGCCGAGGTGGCCGCGGGTGGCAGCCTGTGCTGCTGATTTGCCCAACTCTCCCCAGCACTTTCTCTTCCCTTGGAACTGAAAATTTGGAATTGAAAGATCCAGTCAAGCTCTGGGTCTCAGTGCCGTTCAACGTAGAGACTTGGCGCTATTGGCAGGGTTATGAGAGGGAGACAGGTCGAAGGGCGGGAGAGAGAATCAGGGGGAGAGAGCGAGTGAGCACACACAGAGCCCCCGGAGGGGCTGAGCGGGAGCTCGGGGAGAGCCAGGTTGTCCTCTGAGTCCCCTGACGATGACGACACCATCATCACACCTTTTCTGGCTGTCCTCCCCACTCACGGAAACCCCCTGGAAACTCACTTCGCTGAGAAGGCAGGAGGCCCAGCGAGGCCCTCAGCCCCCCTCTCCCCACCCTGGTACACCTGCCCTCTCACCCCTGCCGTGCTCTCACCTTGTGGCTGTTCTTCTTCCTAAGTCCTGTCCCTTCGCGTGGGCTCCTCGTCCTGTCCCACCCGTGCCTCTCTGCCCAGGCCTCTCGCTCCACCGTTAGTGCTTCTTCCCTCTCTCACGCCTTCACCGCTGGGGTCTTCGTTCCGCATACAGATGTGTTCAAGCACCTTTTGTCCTCACTGACGACCCAGATGGGTCTTCTTTGCAGCCCAGGTGGCAATCACACCGTCCTTTGCCCTACCTAGACTGTTGAAAACCCCCCCAACTAAAGGTCACGCTGGGGTCTCGCTCTCCTGCTCGCCCTCTGCCTCCTGGAGGTGACCTCCAAACCCGCACCTGTCCTCTCTCTTCGGCCCCAGGCCCGTGACCTGCATTCAGGCTGGCCGCGGCCTCCCATCGTCTTTAACCGCCTGCCCACGGCTCTCGTTCCAGCCCCCATCCAGGTGTTCGGGCGCCCTGACCCTGACGTGCCGCACACTCTGCACCGGCCCCTTCCTGCGTCTCCCTCCCGTGCTCCTGGGCTCTGGCCTCCCGTCTGTCCCTTGCCGGCTGGCAGGCTGCTGAGGGCTCCCAGATCCCGCCTGCACCCGGACACGGTACCCTCCCTCCACACGCACCCCCTCTGGGTGCCGGCCACACTGAGCCCCGGTCCACGGAACTGCTCCCCACTCCCGGCCTGCAGAGCCGCTCACGCCTTCCCTCTGCCTGGAAGCTTCCGTCTCCTCCCACCATCTCCAGCTGCAGAATCCCAAATCCAAGGCCCATCCTGCATGTTAACTCTCCATGGAGGATTTCCAGATCCCTCCAGGTCTCTGCCTCCCCTGTGTTTCCGCTGCCCTTTCCTACACTTAAGACAATGGCATTTGCCGCAGTCCGCTGAGTGTTCCCACAGCCACCTCCTGTCATCCCGCTGGTCTAAAGAGGACAGGCCCCGTGCTAGAAGATGGCCTTCTATGTGCAGCACGTTCTCAGTAAAAACGCTTATCGACTGAGCTCTTATCACGGGCCAAATAAAACTGCGATGGTTGACATTTACTGGCCCCTTGATCTGCCAAGTGCTGCTCCGAGAGCTTCACACCTCCGCAAGCCCTCCCCACGCCTGGATGGGCGCCCTGCTCCGCATCCTAGCTCCATACGGCCCGGGCTTTCACCTTCAGGAATGCGGACAAAAATGAGGTCCTTGTGCAGTTTGTGTGTCTGAAACCCTGGGGAGAAAAGGTGACTGCACAGAGCACTCAGGATCGCCTCGGCGGTTGTCTGCAGTTCCCCTGTGTCTCTCCTCGGCTGCATCGTCCTTGCTTTCCAAATTAAGGGAGTGGCCCCTCACCTTCTAGGATCTGAGAACCACCTCAGAATGCCAACGGTCAACTCACAAGCCCACCGCGTACACAGTCTGAGCTTCGCCTTCATGTGGAGGATTTCTACGTCCAGCTGCAGCCCTTGAAGCAGGTGTCACCAATGCCCCTGCTGTACTAACAGAGAGGCTGAGATGCAGAGACTGTCGTGACTTGGCAGAGCCGGTGGCAGCCCTGCGCCCTTCTCATGGGGGGCTCTTCCCTGTGGGAGAGGCCCCTGGAGCCGCAGAAGGCCCCTGGCCTGGCCCCGTGTGCCTGTGATATGGGACAGCCTCCTGTGTGTAGCCGTCACCTGAGCCCTTCCCCAAGGCGGGAACACTTGGTGACAGTGGAAACAGTGGTGAAGGGGACGTCCTTGCCCTGAGTCTCTGATCCTCCCCTGCAGCAAATGTGCTGGGCAGTCGGGGGCTGGCTGGGCGGTGGGGCCGTCCTTGGTGGCCCAGCGTGTCATGGTGGAGCCTCGTCTGCGGGGGCTGGGCCGTCCTTGGCCACCAGTGCCGACATGGTGGACTGCCACCTAACAACTCAGCATTACTGTGTCAACAGACAGAAGGGAGGAATGCAGGGTGGAGGAGAATGCCGGAGGAAGGAGAGACCGGCAGGGCGATGGCCCGAGGCCCTCCTGAGTCCAGCTGTCTGTCCTCTCCTGTGTGGCGGACAGGACGGGCCAGGGCTGAGAGCGCCTCCAAATGCGGAAATGCCTCGGTGGTTTCCCCAGAGCTGCGCCCACGCAAGGCGGATGACGCGCCTCCTCACAGACCCCGACCCCGCAGAGGCCAGGACTTCCCGGGGCCCGGCAGAGCCGCCGTGCTACCCACCGGCTCTCAGAGGCTCTCTTGTCAGCAGGGGAATCTTACCACCATGAAATCCTACAAGGAGGAGTACATGAAATAGGAAAAAAGACATCTTTTAATGGTATACATTATTTCGTAAGATCAAATCCATTAAATTATTATAAAGTCGTCAAAAGGAACACTAAGACTCCGCTGAGAAGCACAGACACGCTAGGCAGGCGCTGCCAGGGCTTGCTCACACACCTGCACGCATGTCCCGCTGAGCTGCGTCACTCTGAGGCACACGACTGAGAAAAATCAGGTGCCTGTAGATCAACTGTTACAAACGCCAAAAGTTTAAAGATGTCTGGCTCTGCAATTTCAGGATATTTTCACAGGGCAGGGGGTGGATTTTAGAGTCTGCATAAGAACACATTAACCTGGCAATCGAAGCTAAAATTTGGGTGGTCTCCAAATTACACGTCGGCTGCTATATGTTTTTATTTATTTGCTTTGTGAACATGGTATTTGTTCCAAGCTATTATATTTTTCAATGTGTTTTCTTAATTTTTAGTTTTAGAAATAGGTAAGAGATTATACTTGGAAAGTGAAAGTGAACTCAAACCCTTGTTGAGCCCTGGGTTTCTGAGGAGCCTGGACCGAACTTGCTCGGACGGGTCAAAGACGCCATCGGCGGCCTAGTCTCCCCTTTAGCTGGGATTCTGCGGGTGGGTGCTGGGCTGTCATTTCTAACTGCTCGTAGATTCCAGAAGGTTCAGTGGGTGAATATGTCACTAGGTGTTGCTCTCCCACGGTGGCTGTGAGCATCAGTTTTGGTGTCCAGCAGCCAGAATATGAACCCGTGCTTAGGAGTGACAGTGGGTCACCGTTTCTCCTCCCTCAGTCTCTATATCTGCGAAGCACAGAATGGCACCACCCAACCGATGGCTTCATGGGAGGATCAACCAAGATCACGTACCTGAAGCTCTGAGCCCAGGCTTGGCATTGAGAAAGTGCAGATGTTTCGTGACTTCCGACGGGACTATGTCCTGATAAACCCATTGCAAGTCAAAAGCGCGTTTCATCTCAATACCCCAGTAAATCCATCCCAAAGGCAACAGATTGCAAGTGGAGCCATGTGAGTTGCGGCCATCTGCACCGAGGGAGGGGAGCGCCCGCTTGGTGGCCGTGTCGGCCGACACCGTCCGCGTTGCCGGGCACAGGCGTGGAGCAGACTCAGAGGCCAGGGCTCCCTGCGGCTCTCCTGTCCAGCCCCAGCGTCACCCTGACCTTCAGGCTCCTGGGCACAGCTGCCCACCTTGCACTGAGTTTGGGTGTCTACAAGGCAGCTCGAACTCAGGAACAAAAGGAATCCACGCCCCACCTTCAGCTCTCCCGAACCCTGTGACCCCAGACCCCATTCTCCTGCTAAATCCTCCCCATAGCTAATCATTGACCTTAAAATGAAACTCATTTTCTTACCAGGGTCTGTGACCTGGACTCAGAGTGAGGTCCGAAGTCCAGTGGCTGGGCGTGTCCTGGGCCTGTTAGAAGTGCAGATGCCCAGGCCCCGGGGCCATGGCTGCCTTTGAACAAGATCCTGGCAGTTCTGCATATGGCGTCGGAGACTTGATGACCCCCTTCCTGCTGCGAGCTCCTTGGGGCCACTCTCCTCCTGGTCCAGGGCCCTCAGTCCTGCAGCCCCCAGGGTTCCCCTGCCCCCCGGGACCTCTGTACCTGGGCCCTTGCTGTCATGTCACTGGTCCGTGACCCAGAAGGCCCTGGGGCCAGTCAGGGCCCAGCACTGAGTGGTTACGGCAACCGGACCAGCTGCTCCCATGCCTGCCTGCAAGTGTCCCTCCATGCCTAAGGGCTCTGGCTGGAGCTCCTCCCTCTGTCCTAGTTTGTCCCCCAGGCTGGGCACTGGTCCTGTACTGTCTTCTGCAGGCTCTCCCGGGGCTGGTGTGGCCTCCGGACGAGCCTACATGATCTCCGGATTAGAGGCCGTGTCCCTACGGCCAACTACATTCGCACTGGTGGGTCACCTGACACCCTGCGCCTGTAGAGTACACGTGGGTGTGTGTGTCAGTGAGTGTCTGAGTGTGAGAGACACCCAGGTGCGTGAGACACACACCCCGCTTTGCAGAGCTCAGTCTGGAAGGGCACAAATGATGAAGGTTGGACTGAGACACACGGCAGAGGCCGAGGAAGGGAGGCCAGGGCAGGGTCAGGAAGAGCTTCACGGCCACGCAACCGCTGGGGCAGGTCTCGGAGGCCAGCGAGCTCCCTTGTAGGCAGGGCGGCGGGGAGACGGGGCCTGGAGGAGGGAACGGCAGGACCTGTGACTCCACGGGGCCCAGCTGTCGAGGGACCAGTTTCCGGCTTCTGTCTGGGCCACCTGCCTCCTTCGGGCTCAGTCTGTCTTCCTGCCACTCACGAGGGAAGATGCTGGGAGCTGCCTGGAAAGGAGAGGTGTGGAAGGAGAAGAGGTGACCCCCGAGAGCGTTCAGCTGTCTCTTCCTGGAGCCTGCCCTGGGGCCGTGGCCATGCCTGGGCCACTCCGACACTCCTGAGGCCCCAACACCTGCCCTTCACTTGGCAAGATGCCGACGAGCTCCCTGCAGGGACTGCCCTCGTGATTAACTAATGGAGACACCGTGTTCCTGCCGTGTGTGTTGCCACATTAACGCACAACAGCCAATTATGTCGTTATGCAATTGTCATGTTTAATAATTTGGCACAATTAAATTGAACAATTAATTCTCACAGGATTTCATAGTCCTTCACCTCATCCTGTTTTTTTCCTTCCTTAATAGCAGGGATAGTTACATAGAATGTTTTTTTAAGAATGAAGTTCTCCTGTTACTTCACCTACCTTCCGACTTCTCTGTGCAGCTGGGGACCGGTCCCTGCACCTGCTCCCTCTGCTGTGGGGCTGGCTGCACAGCTGCCCGTCGGAGGCAAGGGAGGGTGGTCCAGAGAGGAGCTGACCCCTCGGCCCGGCACCAGCTCTCTGGAAGGAGTCCAGATAGAGCTCAGGGCAGGAACCGTCAAGTACAGGAAGCTGGCACCTGCTTTGAGGTTTCACAGGAAGGTCCGACCTCGGGGACTCAGGGACCTGTGGGGTTTGGGGGACACGGTTCCCCAGCCTGCTGGGAAGGGCGTCTGTGCATTTCACAGCCACTACCTGGACCCCACCGTGTCTTTTTTGCTCACAAATTTTCCCTCAGTTTTTCAAGAGCACAGGTGTCCTTTCTTGTTTTGTCTCGAGAGGCCGGTTAGACCAAGAGGAGCTGGTGCTCCAGACTCGGGACGCCGAGGCCCAGCCGCAGGTGATGCTCTTGTGGATCTCCCGGCTCTCCCTGCTGTGTGCAAACAGGAGAAGAAAAACCTCCCCCGGCCCCTCCTTGGCCCCACGCCCAGGTTCCTGGCAGGGGTCCTCCCTGCTGGGAAGGGGGACTCGGTGGGGTCTCGGGTGTCCCAGCCCAGGTGCCCACTCGGGAAGGCAGTGAGGGGAGGTGCCCACTGCCCCTCCACCACCCGGGGTGTCGCATGTTTAGCAGCTCAGGGACTAGGGTCGGACAAGGGAGGCTCCAGGCTCAGGTGCAAACGTCCAGGGGCCCGGGGGGACTCTCAGTCTAGAAGGGAGGGTTACACCCGGCACAGTGACTGAAGTGGGAGCCAGAAACACAGTGGAGACAAAAGGACCCGAGAGGGTGCCCAAAGCCTCCCGTCGGGACAGATGGCATTTCATGCAGTGTGAAACGGTCAGGCTGCAGAGCTAAGGTCCCCAGGCCGGCTGCGGCTGAGCTCAGGGCAGACACAGCGGCGTGGTCACTCCTGTCTCTCGCCCTGTTGTCCCTGCAGCCTCCCCTGCGTCTGCAGCCCCAGCGCATGGAGCTGGGCCAGGCAGCAACCTGGGTGGCAGATGCGGCTCACAGACGGCTCCTGGTCCCAGGGGTGCGACCGTGAGTTGGGCTCCGTGAGCAACAGCGACTGTTGTTGCTGCCTTTCCACGCCCTTCTGCAATCTTTCAGGCTGTGGATTCACTTGGAGAGCTGCAGCCCCAAGCCGATGGCGTGGCCTCCCCGTCCCCAGCCCGGCTGTCGGCCTCACCGGCTCAGCCTTTCGGTCACCAGACCAAACTCACAGGGCCTGAGGTTGTCCGGCGGACGTCCTGGCAGTGATGCTGTTCTGGTCCCAACTCCCTTTTGTGGAGAGGACGGTGACCCTGTGGCCCCGCCCCTGTGGACACCTCAGGAACTCCACATATGTGGGGACCCGGGTCAGGGCTGCCTGAGAAAAGTCTGGACCCAGGAGGGGGCTGCTCCTTCTCTGAACTCGAATTATAAAATCCTCCATCCGGTGGCAGATGTGGCGTGTGGCCGAGTCGGCTTCCCGCTCAGGGCTGTGGCTGGACAAGAATCGGCATGAGAGACTGGAGGCCACAGGAGGCCAGAACGCAGGAACAGGACTGGTCTATGGGACAAACGGCCCCTGGGGTAGAGACCAATGCAGGCGCAGCGTGAGGGTGTGCAGGTGGGCACAGGAGAGATCCCACCGCAGACGAGCTCAGAGATGAAACCACAAAAGCTGCAAAACCCAAGGATGTGAGAGTCAGCAGACTGCCCACAAAAGACGCCCCGGAATCCAGCGGTCACAGTGACGTCTGCGCGCGACTGTTGTGTGAGCACATTTAAGTGTGGGGACAGAGGAGGGGGACGGGGTCTGCAGGGCAGGAAAAGGAACACCGTGGACAAGAGAGAAGTTCTAGAAATGAAACAATGCCAACAAAGCGACCGTGTGACAGGTGGACTGTACACAGCCCTGGCTGCAGCGAGCCGCGGGGCCTTCCGAGGACGCACCTGGGCCGCGGCACACAGGAGGGAAGACGCAGGCGGCGGCAGCGTCGTTAGCAGGTGGCACTCTGGGCACACAGCTCTTCGCAGGCGTCTGTGCTGTGTGTGCTGCCATCACTGGGCCGATGACCCGCCTGGCTGGAGCCACAGAGGGGCAAGGTTTCTGTCTACTCCTCTGAGCCAGGGACAGGGCGCTTGGGTTACCGAGGCCGGGCAGCATGACCCGGGAGAAGCAGCACACGCTGGGATCTGGGACTGTCCTCACAGAGCTCTGTCCCGTCCGGAGACTCACTGTGCCCATCCGAGGATGCGCAGGGAGAGCGAGGTGCGTGGGGTGGGGTTGGGGGCGGCCGTGGGGACCGTGTGGTCCTGGCTCCTCGGGGCTCTGGGTACCTGGTGCAGCCCCTTCCCTGGGACCCGGCCTGGGGCTGGGGCGCTGTGCGGCCCCCTGTGTGTCCGGCAGGAGGCAGACCGGTCGGTCACCGTTCGGTCCGTGGGAGGAACAGATGGAACAGTCACGACCAATCTGGTCGCCAGTGGCTTCCTGCGCCACGCGGCTCCACTCTATCCCGGATGGCACCAGGTGGGCTGCTCCCCTCATGGAGAGGAACGGGGGGACGCTCTTCCCACAGAGAGTTCCCTGTCAGCTCTCGTCCCGGCTGTGCGGGGGAAGATGCCGGACACGCAGGGTCTGCTGCACCCGGGCGGGGGCGCCGGCGTCCCATGGGTGGCAAAGCGCGAGGCTCTTCTGAGGCTGTGCTGTCGACAACGCACAGCTTTCTGTGATTTCCTTCCTTTTCCTGTTTCCTCCCACGGCAGGTCTGCCCCGGCATGCTTTGATTAAAAAGAAAATGAAAAACAAAAATCTTCCAACTTTGGTTTTTCTAATTTTCAAAAGTAACCCTTGCTCAGTGTGGATATTAGAAACAGAGAACATTTAAGTAGAACATTAACGATTAGTAAACAGAACATCTGAAGTACAAACAGGTGCACCAATGCCACCCCGAAGCCCCCGGTTGCCCTCTGAAGCTTTGCTGAAACCCCGGCTGCCGGGGCAGCCTAGCAGGAGGACCGGCGCAGGGCTCGCGAGTGTGCACGGGAGACCCCGAGTGCCTGCCCAGAGTCCCAGTGCGGGACAGGTGGTCACATTCTCCTCCTCACAGGGCAAAGGGGCATGGAGAGATGTGGACGATTTTAGAGGGGTAGTAAATGATTTTTCGGGGGATTCAATGGGCTTGAAGAACGTACAATGGCCTGGGACAAAGTCTGTTGGGCCCACGGAGCAGATGAGTGTCTCTGACAAAAGCCTGTCGGGGACTGTTGACAGACGTTAGTCTTTCTCCCTGGGGGATGAGTTCAGCTGATGGAAACTCAGGGAAGGAACCAGAGCGGATCTTTTTCTTCCTGGCAGGTCCAGGCTTTAGGCAGATAAGAAACTTCATGGAACAGTCATCCCGTGCTTCGGGAGACACGGGGCTGAGGGATGGGCGGGAGGCCGGAGAGACCAGACAGAGCTTGCCTTGCAGCTTCTTGCTCAGTTTACCGTGTCAAAGCGCCGTATTTGAGGGTATCAGGTTCTGGGCCCCAGCATTCCGCTGCCTGAACTTCCCTAGAAGTTTTACAGGCTAAAAGCTGAGCTGGAAGCCGTGGAGAGAAAAATCAAGTTAATAGCGCAGTGGCGAAGGATCCCACCGAACCAGTCTCCCGTGGCTGGGAACAAGCCCGTCCAATTAAGCAGCTGCGTGCAACGGGGTCTCACACGGGTTCTCGGAGGGAAGGAAAACAAAGGCTGACCAGCCTCCTCGGAGTGCGGACGGCAGTCCCTTGAGGTGTCCTGCACTCCCTTGAGGTGTCCAGGTGTCAGAGTTAAAGCAGAAGCGGGCAGTGGCAATCTGACAGGTTGTTTTCACCTGCTGTTTGTACGTGGCAAGGTTGTTTGCACATGAACTTTGGCTTGCAGGGCCTCAGGGAAAAGGTGGCGGCAATTTCCTTGAGTCTGAGTCAGAAAAATGGAACAAAAAATTTGAAACATTAGTTTGGAGACTCGTAGCCAGGAAAGAATTCAGGATTCAGTCCAAATTGTAGGCAAATGATAAAAACTCAAAAACGATGAAAAGGGCTAGAATCTCATAAGGGTGCATGTAGTTTTCTTTTGAAGCATACCTTTTCTCTCTCTGGTTTCCCGTTTCTGCTAAAGATAAATCATAGTAGGACCAATTTATTTGCAAAATCAGTTTTAGTCTTTACTATACTCAAATTATTTGCATAAAATGTAACAGTACTAGCGATCGGCCATACAGGCTCTGTTAAAGTTGGCATTGCCGGAGCTTTCTCGTAACAAATCTCCGATTGGACTTGCAAAAGCCTTTCACGGGTAGGAAGCCAAGCTGAGGATTCCCCATCGGACTGTGTCTGTGAGACCTGTGTGAACTGGGGGTCGCTCTCTTCCCGAGGTCTCCAAAATGTCTCAAGGCTTTGGGGCCTGTCGGAAAGCAACATACTTTACTTACCACAAGGTCAAGAACCCCGTGGAGGAACCATGTAGACAAGGTACCAAGACGGTCTTTTTCCAAGTCTATTGGCTTTATAAAGTCAACATCAATTCTTCAATGCAGTCCTGTCACTTTTGGAAATATGACCTTCCATTTAAACTTTGGTAAATTAACCAGGGTCTCCAATGTGTCCTGTTACAAAAGAAAACGGGTTCTTTTTGAACTTACGCAAATAAGTTTTGAACTTATGCAAACTTGCCATAAGAATACTCAAGAATAGTTTCTCAATTCTGGAGAAATCAGGTAAATATTTTTGTTTTCTTTTTTTGAGACAGATCTCGCTCTCCTGCCCGAGTGCCGTGGCGTCTGCCTAGCTCACAGCAGCCTCAAACTCCTAGGCTCAGGTGATCCCCCTGCCTCAGCCTCCTGAGCAGCCAGGAGGACAGGTGCACGCAAACACGCCTGGCTAATTTCTTTCTATTTTTAGTAGAGACGGGGTCTTGCCCTTGTTGAGGCTGATCTCGAACTCCTGAGCTCAAGCAATTCTCCCACCTCGGCCTCCCAGAGTGCTGGGATTACAGGCGTGAGCCACCACACCTGGCCTAGGTAAATGTTTTAATTTTGCTCACAAAAGTACATGTTACTCAATTGCTGTAAGCTATAAATAGATTTTTAACAGTTTTCTTGACTCTGAAAAACAAAACACAGAAAGAATTAGCAATGTTTTAAACAAAAAGTCATAACAAGTCATTTTAGCCACCATCAGTTCAGTCCCACGTAATTAATTCTTGTTCTGCTTGATGATGGATTAACAATCTTCATAAACCCATTAGATTTTTTTTAAAAAAATTAGAGTTCTGGAAGTTTTCACCTAGTCCAAAGGTATGCTCTCCAAGGTTATCAGAAGCCTGTATTCAAGAATACTTGTCCGTGTTCTTTCCCTGAATTTCCTTGAAGAAAAAGCAAATTTTGGACTGTAGCTGATTACAAGCTGCTTTTTAAGAAGAATCAAAGTAAAACAATTGCCTGTGGCTGACAAAGGACAGAGCAGACATGGTTTAAAATGTGATTGAAAAAAATATAATTGACAAGGAAATGTGGTTATCTCTGTGGCAATTTAGCATAATAATCATGATTATGAAAGATAACATGTTAGAATTTAGCAATCTCATATAATTTTGGAACACGTATTGATAACACATTTATACCAATATAACTCAAAGAAAGTTAAGCAGCATTTCCAACTTGCAAATGCTTCTCATATGATTTTAACGTACCCAATAAGCCTACTATGTGTCTCTTGGGCTTCCAGGGGCCCTAGATAGACTTCTAGGCCCTAATGTCCAAAGGTTAGTTTGAGGTCAAAAAGACTTCATTTTAGAATTTGATTTTGAAAAGTTTATCCAATATCAATGGTTTTAAAAACTTGATATCAAAAGAAGAAAGATTTAAAGCACTTAATCAAAACAGGATCACAGGTCACTGTAAAACAGTCTCATTTAGCCAAAGTAAGTGATAATTCAAATTTTTTGAATTTCTTTTCAAAAAAGAAAAAAAAATCCTCTATTCTTTGATAGAGAAAAGATGAAACTCAGTTTTCCAAACAATAAAGAGCCCTAATAAAAATAGCACGAGATAATCTTCTTTGTTCCTCTCCTTTTTTTTAAAACAGTTTACTCAAAAGGTGAACCAAAGTCTTTTATTATCTCTTATTAATACTATATGAGAATTCTCGTTCAAAGGAGAAAAGCAAAACTTGCCTTTGTATCAGTGTATTATTAACATTAAACTTAACTTTAATAAAACCTTATAAATAGATCTATCCGATCTCAATCAACTCTGACCACACATAAGATTTCCATACAAACCTTTTATAACCTCTTACAATTTTTTCCACTCTCTATCTGCAACTTTCTATCTGTTCAGTTTTATCTATACCATTTCTTTAATTGAAAACCTTTAACTTCTAAACTAGAAAAATTTACCTTTTCTTTAATAAAAACCACATTTTATGTCTTATAACCTTTTTTCAAAAAACATGTCCTATTTTTTCCTATACATTTTTGCATACAGAATTATTTCTCTTGCACTTAGTAGTTTTAATTACATATATTAATTATAATGTTAACTCTTAGTTATCATAATTTTCAGTGAAAAACCTAGGGAGTAAACAACTTTAAGCTTGCAGATAAGGCAAGCAATTATCAAAAATATCACAAAAGCAACAGCTTTACTGACCCATATTGACCCGTACTTAGCAGGGACAACCTAAATCTGTTTGACCAATAGATCTAGGCAAAATGCCTGGATTATATTTAATACTGATTATTCTGAAGACATTCTAATTTTATTTACCAATAATTTTAGAAATAGTTTCATTTACCGAAGGTTACTGGAGTCCCATGAACTTGAAAAGTATTTGAGCTTATGTGTTCTCGTTTATGTATTAGTCAACTTGTTACCACACAGACAACATATAAACATACATGTACACAGGCATACACAAAAAATACAAACATTTTATAGCTTTGATTTTAAAATTTTAGCGATGAGACAGTTAAAATTCACTAGGACAGTTGAATTCAAACTTTGTAAATGGATCAAGTTAAACTTTATTTCCCATGGCTGAAGCCCTGAGTTTTAGAGAAAACAGGTGTAGCAAATTTATATCTTAATGCACAGAAAAAGAATTTAAGTATTCAAAAGGCCAATTTTACATTATCTTTGGGAAAAATTATATAAGCAGAGGGACTGAACATATTAAACTGAATTAAAAGCGGTTTCAGTCAATTTTTTAAAAATTCCCAGACAAAAAATCTAAAAGGGAAAAAGCAGAAAGCCTTTTTAAAAAAAAAAAAAATTACAGCCTGAATATCAGCTTTTAATTAAGCTAACTTATGACCATAGAGCTCTTTAAAAACAAATCTTTTCTCTCCAGAGTTAGAAGTATCCACTGAGGAGATAAATGTGGTCACCTAGTGAATTCTGACTCTGTTTCCCATTTGCTCTCAGCTGCCATGGGCTTAGCTAATTCCCTGAATGTTAACATTTCAGAGACATAACGAGAGTCACCTCTCCAAGGGACTGCAAAGTCCAGCAGGGCACTTAAAGGGTACTGTCTGATACTGGGTAAAGGTTTAATTAAATTTATTTCCACTTTAATGAGAACATCTGAATATATTTTCGCAGCATCAGTGAAAAATTGGGACCAATAAATCGCCATTGTTATTCATTAGTCCCGAATTAGAAAATAATTTGTCGGACCTATATCTTTATCATCTCAGTAGTTTCATTCCCATTCTGCAGTTAATCTGTTTGCTCCTTCTGTTCCAAATTTAAATCCACTTCCCCGTTGTGAGAGAAGGAAACGCGTGCGTTGTGAAGTTCCAGCCTCTCTGCCTGATGGCGTCACGGAGCCGAGGGAACAGGCAGAAAGCGATGAGCGTGATGTGGCTGGACGTTTGGCGCCTCCAAATCCCATGTTGAAATGTGGTCCCCAGTGTCAGTGGGTCCTATAGGTCGATTCCTGGGCTCCTAGGAGGCTTGCTCGGATGCTGACCGTGGGAGCCGTGGGCCGGGGTTGTCCCCAGACCCCGGGGAAGCCGTGTGACGTGCGCGATGGCAGAAGCCACCCACTGGCACCCACATGTCCAGCCGCTGCCCCAGGCTCTCAGCCAGGCGCTGGCGGGGCAAGCTGCCCAAACCCCCCTCCTCACTTACCTTGGGTGCTTCCCGTCACTCCTCCGGTGAGCCCCGGCAGCCTCTCCCGTCTGCTCTGTGCAGACTGTGTCTACTCACCCTGCTTCCCCTCCACGGAGAGGCTCGCGCTGCCTGCTTCCAGCCAGCCATCGTCCGTCACCCGTCTCTGAAGGCTTTTTAAATTCAGAAACAGTTTCAGATGTCCTTTTGCTCACTTCTTGAGTGGAGGCAGTTTTCTCAGAATTTCCTTTGGAAGCTCGTAGGCGGCACTGGAAGGCAGTCTTCCGTTCAGCCTCTCTGGTCCTGGGATCAGCTCGCGCCGCGTGTGCACCAGACAAACCGCACTCGGCCTTTTAAACGATCCCTGCTTTGGCCCCTGCCGCCCGGGGCCATCCTGGGCTAGGTGGGTCCACTGCCCTAGGTGTTCACAAGAGGATGCCTGGCCAGAGTCATCCGTAAATCCAGCTGGGGTTCTTAAAGGTTGTTGTTCCTTAAAAAGGCATTCCGATTATAAAGCTTTACTTCCCATAATTTGGGAACTTTTCAAACGTGATCAAGGCTGGGGACGTGTTCAGGGTCTGAGTGGGCAGCTTGTGCATGTCTCTCCTCTAGGTGTCACCCGCGAGGTGTGAGTTGCTCTTACCTGTCTCAGACTGTCTCTACCGGCCGGGTGGCAGCCGAGTGCTCAGGCTGTGGAGCTCCGGACACTCTCACCTGCCTGGAAGAGCCAAAAATGGGGGTCCCTACAATGTTCTTCCGGTGAGGAATGCCCTGTGAGGCCACTTATCCTGGGCCACGGCCCTGTCACCTCTGCAGAGTCTCTAGTGACGTGGAGCACCTGAGCGGGGCAGAGGGAGCCATCGCCTCTTTTCTCTGGGCCAAAAAGAACTCACCCTCATACACTTGTCAGTTTGGGACTAAGAGGAATTGGTCACAAATAAAAAGCCAAGTATGAGTTTCCAGCACGAGAAGACACCTACAATCATAAAAGTAGGTTACATAAAATGAAACCACCGGGGCCCGACTGCCCACAGCCTGACCCAGACCTTCTGCCGTGACGCAGAGAAAAGCACTTGTGCTGATTGCGGGTTGAGGCACAGTGGTCGGTTTCCCCGCTGACGTGAGCTGGCATTCTGGCTGCGTGCAGTTGGCGTCGCTGGCCTGCCTTTGCCAATGGGGTGTGGTCACACGGAATGTGGCCCTTCTGCCTCCCTTCACCGCGGGTAGGCAGAGGGCCCCAGGGCCAGACGGTGGGGAGTGTCTCGGACAGTTAGAGTGGTCCGCACTGATCCTGTTGGATCTGTACCCATAATTTCCTGCCATAAAAGGCTGGGTACACATTGAGACCCCGTGGCGTGGCGGTGGGCCACTCTGGCGTGGTGCACTCGACACCAAATCACGTTGGCAGCCACTGCCGACACTTCCTCCCCCGGGCAGCATGTGTGGCATATGGCCCTTTGACAACAGCCAAGAGTGACCTCTTTACTCCCTGCTCTGAGCGCGTCAGCTAGTGTCACTGCGGCAGGTGGAGCAGGCCTTCCCTTGCAAGCACGCACTGAGTTTCTGTCTCTTCGTCCGTAGCTGTCATCCTCTGTTGGTGCTACCGCCAGCTGCTGCCCATGAAGGAGACGTTTTTCTTCAACGAGCCCGACACTCTGCTGATGGCTTCCAGACAAGCCCCTGTTGGGTGTGTGGCCTGCCGTGGTGGGTATCTCCCTGCCGAAGATGAGACTGGCTGGAATATCAGGAATATATTATTGATTGTTTGTATTCCTGGTGAATCAGGTAATATCACTAAATTACTGACTGGCAGGGGTTTTTTAAAAAGCAACGGTAAAAGGTCTTTCTAAAGGATGGTAAATGCAAAACATTTGGAATCAGAAAAAAACAGGTTTGGAACCTCAGATCTGCCTCAGACCAGCGTTTGAACTTGAAAAGGCAACAAAACCACTGCAGGTGTTTTGCATTATTTTATTTTTACGCACACATGATATTTGTAAATGTTTAAGGGATACGTGTGATATTCTAAGTGCACAGTGTGCAGTGGTCACATCTGCACAATCAGGCCCTTTATCACTCAGACATCTGTCATTTCTGCGTGTTGGAAACATTCCGCATCTTTCTCCTTGCTCTGTTGAAATATACAGTCAGTTATTGGTAACTATAGTCACCCTGTCGTGCTATGGAACAATCTTATTCCTACTAACGGTACGTTTGTAGTTATTCACCAACCCGTCTTCACCTTCTCTCCCTGCTAGACCTTCCAGCCTCTTGTGACCACCATTCTATTCACCACCCCCACGACGCCACCTTTGTTAGCTGTCACGTAGGAGAACAGGTGACGTTTTTGTGTCTGTGTCTGCCTTATTTCACCTAATAAGGTGACCTCCAGTTCCATCCCTGTTGCTACAAATGAGAGAATTTCTTTTTCTTTTTTTCTTTTTTTACATATCATGTCTTTACTCGAGAGAATTTCTAAATGTGGTACATAGCAGTATCAGTCTTCCCGAGGTGGTCAACAGACTTAATTAAAATTTTAAAATAATTTGCGATAGGCCCTGTTAGCAAATAAATGGTTATCATTAGCAATGAGATGAGGTCCATCTGTTTCCTTCTCCGTCTCAGAAGTTTCTGTTCCTTTCTCCCCTCTCGGTTCCCAGTTCTACAGCCTCCTTTCCGTTCCTCGTCATCGCTCCCGGCCTTCCCAGTCTGGCACCCCTCTATTCTAATATTGTCACTGATCCAGAGAAATCTGTTTTAAAGCTGATCGTTTAATGTTCCAGCTTAACTCCCTCCGCGCCCCGTGATTCCTCATTGGAGATGGAAGCTGAGAGGATCCCACATCTTCAAACACAAGGTTCCACTCTGTGAAGACCTTCCCACTGCCACCCGCGTAAATCTCCCTGAAAGTGAACTTGACTTTCAGCTTCAACCAGAAGCCAGTGCCTTCACACACTGAGGTCCCTCTGTCTGAGTCTCACCCACGGGTCTATCTGGAATTTTTCGCCCTGTCTCCATCTGGAAAACCCCACCTATTCTTTTAGGACTCCTCCGAGTCACCTCTTTCGTGAGCCATTAAAAAAAAAAATTCCCACAGTTAAATGACACTTCCTTTATGCACTTACTTTAGATGTACGGATTACCATGGTGTCAATTTTATTTAATTCCAGGTAATTTTTCCCAGCTAGACTGTGGGCACCTTGGTGCTGTAATAATGTTATACCCTCTCCCCCACTGCCCCAGACTTAGTGCAGGTGGCAACAGTAGCTGAATTAAACACATCCTGTGGGATCAGAACGGGAGAAGGTCGAGTCCCGGGAATTTCTGATGATGAGATAAAGAACAGAAATCAGGAAATGGTAAAACAGGCGTGGAGGACATGCAAATGGAATTTTTACTGTATTCTGAGCTCAGAACCCATCAGGGGGTCAAGGCCATGGTTTGTAAGAATTAAATAGAAAAGAATAAATAAAACACAGGAGTAGATGCCAGAGCGCATGCTGCATAGTGAGTCTACGCGCAAACGCGTTTAACGATACTCTGTGCCTCTGTGGGTGTGCCTGTGTGTACTTGTGTGCACACACATGCAATGTAAAAGGTGTTCTTTTACTCTCAGACACGGTCAGAAAAGTTTAGAATCCCTGCAGTAAAGGCAAGAATGATTTAAGAAGGTGGCCAGTCCCCGCTGAGAAGGGAAATGCAACCTGAATGGAGAGGCCAGGAGACCAGTTGGAGACAGCGTGGGGCTGACTTTGCCTGGGGTCTCCGGGGCCCACACGCTGGGCAGACTTTTGTTGATCTGCTTGCCTCACCATGGAGTCCGTATCAGAGCCCTGGTCTGGTTACATCCCTGCGCATGTTCCATATTTATCGACCACACGTGTTTGTCCATGGCCCCATAGTAGATGACGCAGACCCTCTTCTCACTTTTCTTTGGGGCGTCTTTTCTTTATTATTCTTGGGCTTTGCATTTTGATCTCTTTTTGACAAATCCAGTGAGCACACGCTAATCCTGGTCCCATTTCTCATCCAACCTGCAAAGGCCTCCCCAGACCACACCGTATGAAGTCCCGCCCCGGCCAGGACAGCCTATCCTGTCGCTTCACATTACTGATCCCTGGGGGTGTCCTCTCGGACACACGCTCATTTCACAGTGCTCTGTCGTTCCCACTGTGACGTAAGATGCAAATGAGCAGGGCGGTCACCTGCTTTGTTCACTTTTGTGGTTTCACAAAGGTGTGCATCTACATAGAAACACATTTTAAGAAAATAATGAGTTTATAAAATAAAAAGAATGACATGGAATATATAACAAGATAAATAAAATGAACTCAAGACAATCATATTACATTATATTGAATAAAAATCTAAAAACATGCTCAAAATAAAATATGACATATTTTAATCACATCAACATGGGTCTCTAATTTAAGATTAAACTGAAAAGACCTGGATGTGAAATAGTAAGAAATGTATTTTTTAGACGTAGGCGAAAAGCAGTATCTAAAGATATAATTTTATCTCATATAAATAAATGGATTTAAATACGCTTACAAAAAAGATATCGGTGATCTTTAGTTGAATGCAAAAGAGTATGATCCACAAGGCGGCAGGATAAGATTGTTATTTATAAAAGTAGGTCCCATCACAAAAGGCAAACAGGTAGTCGCGAGGAAAAACAGATGCGAAATAAGCTGGCAGAAAGTACAAAATGCAATTTATTACTACGAATGCTGCAGAAGAACGTTCTAAGCTTAAAATGCAATGGGGCGAGGGCTCACAATATGACTGGCAGATTTAACCACAAACTTTACAAACTTCTATGATTTTATAAAAACATGTACTGTGTTACATATTGCCTCAAAGATATCTATACAGATATAAAATAACTAAACAGCAACTAGTAAATTCAGTGAAAAAAAACTTCAGTTCTTTGAAAGAAGGAATCCAAAAGGTAAAAACAGCCGGGCGCAGTGGCTCACGCCTGTAATCCCAGCACTCTGGGAGGCTGAGGTGGGAGGATCGCTTGAAGCCAGGAGTTCGAGGCCAGCTTGAGCAAGAGCAAGAGCAAGGAGGGGGGGGCAAGGAAAAGAGAAAATAGATAAAAAGAAAGAAAAGGAAGGAAAAAAAAAAAGCCTCACCGTTGGTGACGTAGTAAGGAAGGAAGGGCAAACCAACAAGCCGCAGAGACGACTCTGGGAGGAAAACGCCGGCGCACGCTCCCGGGGACCCAGCAGCGGAACCGCGGCCCGCGGGCGGCCCCTTGCGGGGCCGGGGCGCTGCGACCGAACCCGCCGGCCCAGCGCGCCGCAGACACGGCGTGACCAGCGGGTGCGGGCCCGGCCCGGGCAAGGCCCAGGAGCTCATTTTCACCGCGGGGGGGTTTCAGAAACAAAGCAAAGCAAAAAGAAAAAATGAAAACAATTTAAAAAAGGAAAAACAAAAACTGAACAAAACAAAGTCGCACGGCTGTTCACGTAGAAAGAGCAAGTTGCAAGTCGGGAACCCGCAACATAAAGGGAGAGGGCCGGGCTGGCGCGTCCCCTTCCCGGTGTGAACTAAAACACAATTTTAAGGCACACCCCTCCCACCTGCTGACTGAATGGACCCCCTCGTGGCCAAAGGGATATCCCAAAACTAAATTGCCTGCCAGGAGGAGGGGGGTCAGACATGCCCCCTTCCCTTCCTGGAGTCCTTTGTGACCCATTGACAGGCCTAAGGGTATGCAAAACGAACCTGCAGGTCCTCAATTTACACAACAAATCTATGTCCGGTGGCCTCTCTCTGATAACAGCTCCTTACGTTGAAACAGTCCAAGCCTCTAGACAAAGCTTCACATCTTTAACCAACTACAAGCCAAAGAATCTTTAAACCCACCTGTAACCTGTAAGCCCCTCGCCTCATCTGAGATGGCCGGCCTTTCCGGGCCAAACCACTGTATGCCTCCCTCGTGTTGGTTTATGACTTCACCTGTAACCCCTGCCTCCCTGAAATGTATAAAACCAAACTGTGACCCAGCCACAGCGAGGCCACTTGCTCAAGGCCTCTTGGGCCTGGCTCCGGGCATGGTCCTCAAATTTGGCTCAGAGTAAATCTCCTTAAAGTTATTTCACAGAGTTTGGTCTTTTTTTTCCGTTGACACCGGGAAGGAAGAGCACGATGAGCCCGTGGGCCACGGCGTTGAAGCCGAGCCCCGGGTGGTCTCATGAGCCAACGTCCACCGCTGGAGCAGGGACAGCTGGGGGACCCCAAGACGCCCCCGCAGAGTCCGCCAGGCGAGACACTCCTGGTCGACCCACAGTCCAGAGGCAGGTCCCAGGGCCCACTCTGCCCCCAGGGAAAAGGGTGAGAGAGGAGGAGAAAAAAACAGAAAATAGGACAGAAAGTTAAAAAAGGAAAAATGAAAACAAAAAGTAAAAAAAAAAAGTCATACCGCTGTTCACGTAGCAACGAGCCTTAAGTCAACGAGCCGCAGACAGACACGGGACTGTGACACGCTGGCACACCTCCCCCTCCCCGGGAGAAAAAAGCGCCCCTGGGAGATCCCCAGGGGGCGCGGTGGGGGGGGCCCATTGTGCCCCAGACCCTTCCTGGGCCCTAAAGAAGTCTGACGGGGTGTGTGCAGGTGTGTGCGGGCTGTGCGCAGGTGTATATGGAGACGGGGCCTTGGTGAGGATTCACAGCGATCCCCTCTCCTGGCTCGGGACTTGCCCCGCTTGTGGCCCTTTCGGTTAAAACCCCTATAGAGCCTTCGTCCCCTCGCCTGGGGACAGGAGCATCCTGCACCCCAGCACCAAGCCCAGGCCACACTGCAGACGGGCCCCTGGGAGTCCCTGGCTCAGAGGTTGGACCAGGGCAGGCGGGGTGACGTGTGGCCCCGCACTCTCCACACCTCTGCCCGGTTGAGGCGAAGGTGTGTAGGTCCCAGCTGGAGAGGAGGAGGGGGTCTGAGGGCTGACTTTCCTCTCTACATCTGTGTCCTGGCTCCAGGGGACAAAGACTCTTTCAGCATACGGCCACTCGAGCCAGGCTGGCCGGCGCAGGCGGCCAGAGAGAGACATTCGGACAGCCCCTGAGACGAGTCAGAGGGACCCTGAGCATCTGAGGCCCTAGAGAGAGAGTACCCTGTGGCCTAGGCTGACGGTGGGTCTCTGGATTTCTGTCCCTTCCTGCCCCCTTCTCCCCACCGCAGCGCTCACAGCTCTGGGACCGAGGGGCCCCACAGCATCCTACAGGCCTGTCCCTGCCGGCCGGCCGCGTGCGCTGGGCGAGCACACTGGGTGTGCGTCTGTCCACTGGGCGTCGTCCTCGCCAGCCGGGCCCAGTGGAGCCCCCGCGGGGCGGCGCCTTCTCTGTGGCTATGTGCCCTGGTGGGAGGCACGTGGGGAGGGACAGCAGGGAGCCAAAGGGGGGCCGGGTGCGCGACACCCGTCTGTGGTGCTGCTGACCGGTGGCCAGGGCCGTGTTCTTCCTCGACACCCCCAGGGGACTGGCAGAGCATTCTTCTTCCGTCTGATCGTCCACTCGATCGCCGTCCCCATCGAGCCGGCCGAGCCCAACGTGAGACTGAAGAACAACTACCGGGACTTGGTGCCCCCTTCCGACCGTTCTAAGCACGAGCATGTGACTGCAGACCAATATGTCACCTGCGCGAGGTCTTCGTGAGAGTGCCCCTCATGCGGAGTCCCCCTGGGGTGGGGGTCGCCTCCAGGGCATGGGGGCTGGGAGGCTGCTGGCCTCTCGGGGACACCGCCCTGGGTCCTGATGCCTGGAAACTCTTGGCTCCGCCCTGGCATGTGGATATTGCTGCCGCCCCTGCTTCAGAGGGCGGGCCGGCTGGAGGGCTGTGTCTGCTTCCACACAGGTGACCGACCTCGCTGCCCCCTTGGAACGCACAGCATTCCAGCCTGTGACCCTTTGTGGGGCTGGCACCTGGGTGTCTGGCACTCTGATAAATTTTATTGTCAGTCTCCCCTGCGGTCCAGGGCAAGGCAGGGCTGCCTTGGAGTTTTCAAGAAAAGCCTCCTGCCCCCTCCCCAGGGAGGAGGGAACGTGGTGGCTGGTCAGGGTCTTGGGGCCCTGGGCACATCTGTGGGTGGCCTGGGGCCGGGGACTGCGTGAGGCTGCAGGGCGGCCAGTAGGCACAGGGCGGGATCCAGCCGCAGCAACTCCCGGCACCACGTGGTGCCGTGGCCTCCTCCTGAGCCCTCACCCAGTGTGTGTGTATGTGTGGGGGGGGGTCACAGGAAGGCCTGGGGTGTCCCTTCAGAGTGGCACCTCGCCCCTGGGGCAAGGAGTTCCTCCCCCTCTGCAGCTGCTGTCGCCACCCACAGCTGTCCCTGCCTCTCCTGCTCCCCCACAGGCCTCTGCTGCCCTCCCCTGGCCCCAGGGAGAGGCCTCGGCGGGCCTCCCGTTCCCTGCTGGGCACCCACTTCCCATGCCACATGGGGCTGGTCCCCCGTGGCACCGCAGACCTGAGGACAGGGCTCTCATCTTGCCCCAGCCTGCACACAAGGCTGACAGGCGCCTCCCCAATTCTTCCCTCTAGGAGCCTGAAAGTAAAACATTTCAGCTCTTGCAACAAGCGCGAGGCGGGCTTTGACCACTGCAAATGGCTCAACACCTGCGTGGCACCAGTGACTACCGGTGAGGAGGGGCAGGGACGGCCACAGAGGCCATGGCAGGGCATGCAGGAGGAAGGCGTCTGCGGGCAGGGGTTTCTGTGGGTGAGAGGGCGGAGGGGGCCGTGGGCAGGAGGGGTCCTCTTGGGACCACCTCCCTGCCCCCCACATGGCAGAGCTCAGCGTCCTTGCCCCTCTGGCCTCCTGGTCTGACTCTGACACGTGTTTGTGGAGCAGGCCCTGGACATGCCGGGTCTAGCTCCTCCCACAGAGTCACTCCGTAGGGACCCCATTATGGACACCCAGGTGCCAGCCCCGCCCAAAGGTCACAGGCTGGCCAAGGCCATTGAACTCGCTGTCCTGGGCCCATCTGCCTCCTCTGTGCCAAGGCTGTCACCTCTGAGAGCAGGTGGCCAGACCGCGGAGCACCGGAGCGAGCATTTCACCGGCACACAGGACAGAGGATCTGTGGGGCTCTCGGGGCCCCATGTTCCGAGCCAGGCTGTCCATCAGCACCTGAAGATCCCCTGCTAATCTGTGCCGGGTCTGAAAGGGGCCTCGGCTGGGGGGCCAGAGCAGGCTGTCTGTCCAGGCCGAGTGTCAGCACGTGCTGTGGAGATTCAGCTACATCTGCCTACCCACCACGCTGCACGGGAGACCCAGAGATGCAGGACAGAATGAGTGTCCCGGCGGAATTGCGCGACTGGGAGGGAGCTGGGTGGCCCCGCCCCTCCTCCTCCCCTGGAGAGGAGGTCTCCCCAGGTGGCCAGAGGCGGCTGGATCCTCCTTTGCGCTGGCCACGGCCTCGCCGCCTCCTAGGGGCTGGATGCTGGATCCTGGCAGGCTCCGGTTCCTCAGCCGGGAAGATTCCTCTCCGGTCTGAACAAAGCGGGAGGTGGGCAGTGCAGGCGCAGCTCTGACCCTGGGGCCGGCCACGCCCAGCTGGCTGGGTTGGCTGGGCACGACAGGTGGTGCCTACGAGCCTCAGTTTCCCCACTTGTGGAAAAGGGCTGGCTCCCATCCGCACAGCCTCCTTGCGGGGATTAAATGAAGTCACGTCTGCAGGCAGCGCTGTGTAAATTGTGAGGCAGTCAAAACAGTAGGTGTAGCCAACGGTCATTGCCAGTCGGGGACAACTGCCTAGAGGATGGGGAACAGTCATAGGTGGGGCCCGAGGGGGGAACACTCAGGCCCCTCTCTTCACGGGTGGCCGGCTGGTGCCTGGCCCGTCCCTCTTTGGCTGGCTCGCATGCCCCGGCCCCAGCCTTTGCCTCTCCCTCAGGTTCTTCTTCAGCCCAGTGACCTCGGCCTCAGGCGGCCAGGTCTGCGTCACGGCCGTCCTGTTCTGTGTTTTCGTGCAGTTCTACACGGACCCAGACAAGCTCTGCACGGACCGGAGGTGACAGGCTCGCTGCTGCCGTGTCCACACTTGGCCTCCAGCCCCACGCTCCAGCCACCTCCCGGGGCAAGACTGTTGAGTCTGGGAGGGGTCAGTCCAGCTCGCTCTGGCAAGAGGGCCGGGGCCAGAGCTGGCAAGACCTGTGCTCCTGGCTGGGCGCCCCTTGCAGGCTTCGAGGGCCCTGTCCTGCCCAGTTCCCGGGTGTGGGGAAGGCGGGCGCCCATCCTGCAGGAGAGCGGAGAGCGGAAGGGGCCGGTGGTGCAGGGCGTGGGCTCCGAGGGCAGCTCCATGGAGCTCTCTGCTGCATCGGGTCCAGGCGCCCGGGCCTGGGGGGCAGATGTCTGCAGCAGCAGAGGGAGAGGTGTGTCAGGCTGAATGCGGCCTCCGGAGAGGCGTCCACATCCTAACCCCAGACCTGTAACAGTCACCTTATGGGGAAAAAGGTCTTTGCAAATGTGATTAAGGATCTTGAGATGAGGAGACCATCCTGGGTTATCTGGGAGGACCCAAATCCAATGACAAGTGTCCTCATAAGAGACAGAAGAGGAGAAAGACACGGAGAAGAAGCCATGTGGAGACGGAGGCAGAGACAGGAGCGATGCGGCCACAAGCCAACGGACACCTGGAGCCCCAGGAGCTGGAACAGGCAGGAAGGAGCCTCCCTTCGAGCCTCTGGAGGGAGTGCAGCCCCGAGACACCTGCTTCTCAGACTTGGCCTCCAGATGTGAGAGGATGATGTTGCTGCAGCCCCACAAGGTGTGGCCATCTGTCGTGACAGCCACAGGACATTGACCTTTGAGCATCTGAGGAGCAGCAGCTGCTCAGGGCCAGATGGCAGCTGCCTCATCTCCCTGTCCTGGGGTTGGATCGAGGCCACCTGTCCCAGCCCCAGGCACGGCTACTACAGGACATTCCCAGAGCCAACATGGCGCAATGCTCTTTCAGCAGTGAGCTTTGCTCCGCCTGTGCGGAAGGCGCTTCATCCCCTCTGCCCGCCGGGAAGAGCCGACTGTGACCCAGGGTTGCTCCGACACTCATGAAGCTCTTTCTGAGGAGGCTCCGCCGGGTGCGCCCGCCCTGGAGCCCAGCGCCTGGCGCCTTGAGTCGTCTTCCCAGACGGTCTCCACGTCACCTGGCCTCTCGCTCTGGTGGGATGCGAGGAGGGAGGGTGGGCAGAGCTACTGGCCGCAGCGTCTCCCCGGGGAATATGCCGGTTCTGCACGGAGTGTGATTGGCTCTATGTAAGTTCCTGTGGACTGAGGCAATTTCCTGCGTTTACTGTTCTGGAAGGTTCCACAGGGCTTCATCCCCACCAGGTCCCTGAGAAAAGCCAAGTCTCTCTGCTTCTCTCCCTTGAGCTGGATCCATTGTGACATCGCTGGCCGAGTGAGGTCCAGCCCAGCCCCACGGAACCCTGCGGCCCTGCTGTGGGACACAGATGTCGGGGCTGAAGTTCAGTCCCCCACTGCTCCGCCCTGCACACCCCCCAGTGTTTCTCACACCTGGGTTTCTCACACCTGGGTGGTGTGGCTTTAGATGTTGGCTGTCCCAGGGTCTCGAGGGCCGTCCTAGAGATGCCCCCAGGTGAGGGCTGTGGCCGCCTGTCCTCTCTGAGGCTGGTCAGAATGGAGGGGCCTCGGGAGGCAGGTGGGCCCATGCAGGGCGTGGGTCTCGGGGGCCAGCGGGGGGCAGGCTTGTAACCTGGGCACTCAGTTTCCCTCCTGAGCCCCACAGTGGGGACTGTGACAGCAGCCGTGTGCAGGAGGGGCCCGGGCCTGGGTGAGGCAGTCACGCCGGGTGGGGTGGCAGCCCCCAGGCTGATCCGAGGGCTGCTATGTGAGCAGTGGCTGGACAGACGGGGCCTCTGTCTCCACAGAGCTCAGGGGCACCGACAGACACGTGGCTGCGGTTCCTGCCCCTCTTCCCTGTCGCCGTCAACACAAATGTCTCGTTGCTCATCCTCATTTCCCCGTCCTGCTAGACGTCGGCAGCCTCATCGTCATCGGGCATCTGCTGATCTTCCACCTCTCCCTGAGTATGTGTCCCCAGCCCTGCCCTCATGTCCCCACCTGTCCCAGGCAGGCGGCTCCTAGGCCAGCCCTTGCCAGAAATGAGATCATAGGCAAAATGGACAAATCACAGGAAGAGAAGAAATGCCGCCCGAGGGTCAGCAGGTCCAGCCAGGAGCTGAATTCATGTTCCAAGATCTGCAGAAAACACAAGAGAGGTTTTTACATTAATAGATTTAAAATGTTCAAAGAGACAAAGGAATAGAACCTACTAGGCAAGAATAGGATGTTATGAAGAAAGAACAGGTGGATTTTTAAAAGCACCAAATGGAAATTCTAGCAATGAAAATCAGTAATCTCCACGGACAGGTTATCTACTCACAAGCACCGAGGGAGAGCGGGTTTGGCAGGCGCTCGGTCACGTGGGACAGGGGAAGGTGGACTCTCTCCTACCGCAGGAAGCCTTTTTTTTGGAAGTAACAACCATGTCCCCCCTCATGGCACACGAAGTCTCTGCCACGGCGGGTCAGCCCTGGGCTGCAGTCTCAGAGGATGTCGCAGGGGCCAGTGGCCAGCGGCCAGGCCGGAGCGGCTCCAGGCTCTTGCGAATGCCCTGTCTGTCCCCTCACTGGGGTGGAGGGGCCAGGCAGGGCAGGCTCTGGTCTCACCCGGCCCCCTGCTCCCAGGGCAGCCCCCGCCTGCAGTTGTGGGGAGAACGCCCGACACAGAGTAAACTCCCCTCACTGGGAAGGTCCCTGTCCCTGAGAACCACCGTCACCACACAGCCCGAGAATGTTTTAGAGCACACATTTCTAATGGAAATCTCGGGGTTACTGTCGTCTTGCCCGAGGCTTGGAATTTTTTAAACAAGTACAATGAATACGAGTGGATTAAACCTCAGGGGAACAATACTCAAAGCTATGTTTCCAGAATGTTCATTATGAATGGCACGGTCGGTGCCTGTGTGTAGAAGGCGCTAGTGTATGTTTGACTGGAGTGGAACTGCAGCCTCAGACGCGATTTCGCGGAGGTCTGTCTGTCTGGGCGGAAGGTCGCCTGCTGCCCGGCCTGTAGACGATGTGGCCAGGGGTGGGCTGGGCAGCCTGGCCCATTCCTTGCAGCTTAAACCCTGAAGCGTGAGTAGTCATTTGGGCTGCCTTCAAAACCCCTTGCCTCTGTTATAATAATCAGGAATCTTAGAAAATACTACTTTCTAAAATTGTCTATAAGTTTCCCTTACGTTTAAACGGTTTGGGGTTTACCAGTGATGAGGTCTTTCCTGGAGATTTACCCCATGCAGAATTCACCTCCTCCTTTATCAAGGAATCTCTTGTTCTCAGACCTCAGAGTTGGGGCGACCGTCCCCCCACAACAGCAGAAGCAACCGAGCCAGAGCCACGTGTCTCAGGACCACACGGTCTGGCCACACGCACATGTGCCTCAGGCCGGCGGAGCTGACCTGCCCAGTAATGCCAACTCAGTACTAGTCACGCTTTTTTTTTTCAATTTTGTGGTAAAAATTGATCCCTGGTGAAAACTGCTTTGATGCCCACTGTGTGCAGAGCACTGAGGGGCTGGTGTGCGTCAGTGGGCAGGGAGCGGTGGCCAGAGGTGGAGGCACAGGCAGGGCGCTCCTGATGGGTGCGGGGGCCTAGGCAGAGAGCAGAGGCAGGGAGGTCCCGGGGATTGTGCCCAGCCTGGTGGCACCTAGAGGACTCTCCTGCTCAGAGTGGAACTAGAGGGGGTGGGACCCACAGTTGTACCGGAGCACCAGCGCCGCCTGCCCATGCTGGCCGCACTCTGCACGTGAGATGCTCCGCTAGCAGTGGGCCCACGGGCACCCACCCACAGGGCATGCCCAGAGCTGACCGCCTTCCACACCTGCTCCCTTTTGGTTGGGAACACGGAGGTTCTGAAGGCCACACGGGAAGCAGCCTGGGCTGGAACCAGAGGGCCTGACACCAGCGCCCTTCTCACTCCTGGATACCTGGCCACATCCCCAGGAGGCAGAATGGGCACCGCTGTGCCTGGACCACAGGTGCAGACACCTCACCTGCTGCTTCACGCCTGCTTCTGAGAACAAACTGCAGGACACCTGGAGTCTTCCCTTCCCTGAATCTCCAAGACCCACTCACGACTCTTAGGCTGGCCCTGGCCCAGGTGCTCTGCCCGAGGCGGGTGGAGGCGTCCACACTGGTGGCGTCTGGGGACACCCTGCACACAGGCTGCTGCCCTACAGGACGTGCCGGTCCCAAGGGAACGAGTCTCTGCTCACCTCACACCAGGGACCGCGAGCAGCTCTGCCACGGCAGCCTCCCTCAGGGCTAGAGCCTTAGGGAAGTGTCACAGGGCCACAGGGGCATTTGAAGGGACGCCTGGGCCTGTCCTCAGCCAGGCAGTGGGGCTTCCAACAGGCTCCTTGAGTCGCAGAGACAGGCAGGGACTCGCAGGCGGCTCTGTGGCCAGCACACTTGCCTCCAGGACGGCCGGGCATTTCCCAGCTTTGCCCATCAGGCGACTCCTCAGCCCAACTTGCCTTGGCCGCAGGTCCCGACGCTGGACTCAGCTCGTCCACAGCCTGAGGGGCTCCGGGAAGGCCTCCAGGGGGCGCCGAGGGGGCCTCGGGCGGGAGCAGAGCTGCGGCCTGCTCTGCTCAGCACTGGCATGGTGTGTGGGTGAGCCCACCTGCCAGTCTCCTCCCCAAAACCCTGGTCTCAGTCCAGCTGGCCCTGGGAGGTCAGCCACCTCTGGACCCAGGGGACTGTGACTCTCAGCTGGGCAGCACAGTCCAGGGGCCGTGTGGCTGCCGGGGCACCTGTGCTCCAGCAGGTGGGGGCTAAGGAAAAGCCCCGGACTCCTGCCACAAGGTGGCGGTGCAGCCACCCTGCCAGCACATCCTGCCTGCGTCTGTGGCCTCCATGAGAAGACGGTACCAGGGGCGGCCAGTGGCGGTCACTCGAGCTTGTCTGGTGTGGTGACGTCCCCAGCAGAGCCAGAGAACCACAGAACCCACGCAAGTCCCACTTGCTGAGGCTCTTCCCGAAGCACCAGAGCATACTGACAGCCCGGGGAGAGCAGTGATGGCCGCCCTGGGAGCTAGCGCCCTGCAGCGATGTGTCCCCGGCCTGGAAGGACAGACCAGGGACAGCAAGCCGGCCTGAAGCCTGCTGCTGCCAGTCCAGACGTGGGTGCTGGGTTCAGAGGGACAGATGCCATGAGATGGGAGGACCATCAGGGTCTCAAACCCGGCAGGACTAAGTGGCCAGCGGGGCCGAGTTGAGGACGGGCAGGCTGGCGTGGGGCCCACTCCCCTTTCCAGAGGGAGAACAGCCCAGCCAGGTTCCCCTGACCAGTCAGGCACACGTTGCTGGTAGGGTGTTTGGACATCGAAGAATAGATTTCCAGGACAGAGTTGATGTATTAGTTATTAGTTGTAGTAAAACGAACCCAAAATGCAGCCCCTTAAAACTACACCTATTTTCTACGCACCAGTTTGTGTGGGCAGGAGTCAGACACTGCTGAGCGGGGCCTTCTACACAGGGTCCCTCGTGAGGCTTCCACCGGGTGCCGGTAGGGCCAAGGTCTCACCTGCGGGCTGGGGGTCTGCCCCCGAGTCCCCGTAAGGTGGGGGCCAGTGCAGTTCCTCGTGGGCTGCCACCTGGGAGCCACCTTCTCCTTCACGCCGAGCCACGTGGGCTCTCCGAGGGCGAGTCGCAGGGCAGCGGCCCATCGAGCGGGAGAGAGAGTGAGCGGGAGGCCAGAGAGCTCCTGCCAGGGCAGTGCGGGTCAGTCTCCTGCGCGCTCCTCTCCCTCCAGGCAGCGGCGTCCCAGCACCACCTCTGGGTTCTGTCCGTTGGGCGGCAGTTGCGAGGCCCAACTGCCACTCAGGGATGGGGCCCCATGGCCTGAGCACCCAGGGTGGGCTGTTGGGAGCCACTGAAGCTCAGGGGACAGGCACCCCAGGGAGTCCCCAGCTCAGCATGGCAAGGACACGATCCCCTGGGAAGGCGAGTGCCACGGGTGACAACCAGAGCTGTGAGCAGCAAAGCGCTGGCTGAGGTCGGGGAAGCACAGGGTTTCCCAGGTGCTGGAGCTGCAGGGAGCGTCCAGTCTCGCTGGGGGCAGTCGCTTGGCCTCAGGTTCCCGCTGGAAGGTCTGAAGTTTGTGGCTGTCTCTCACCCTCTGCTTTATCAGTGTAACATAATGACTGTATTTAACTCAGCTAGTTTTGAGCCCAGGGATGCATGAAGCAAAACCCTGCAGTTGGCTCATGAAAATCTTACTTATTGTTACAAGTAATATTGACAATTTAATTCTAACAATGTGGATTGCACTGCATATAACTCATGTACAGAAAACAATAAAAAATAACAAATTAGAAAGGATTATTTTGTTTTAACAATACTCCACGGCCCCAGGGAAATTTTCGTTCTTTCTTTTTTTTAGTGTGGCAGTCAGCGTGTTAACCGTTTCACAGGGAACTTACCCAGGCTGAGTGCGGCCTCCAGGAGGTTCCAGGGCATGCTTACAATCTGTTGATGGTATTTCTGCAAACCCAGGCACAAGAACAAATATTTTAAATAGAATACAAACAAAGGCAAGTTTACATGCTCAAGCCATGACACAGCCTGTGACGGGCTGAGGAAGAAATGGGAGCCCGGGAGTTAATTGAGGCAGATCAGTCAAGGCCCAAGACCAAACCTTGGCAGAAACCTCCAGGCACAGGCAGGGCTGCAGACCTGGCTGGCCTCCGTGGGTGGCCCTTTTCACTTTCTAGAAATAAGTATAAACCACCTGTTCTCATGTATGTTGGTTTTTAGGGAAAGAAAAAGGAAAGTTTGGCTTCTCCAAGGAAGCACGTGGCTGCAGTAGGCACAGACCCATTTTTATCAGTATTGCTCCTTTACTGACAAACACGTCTCACACCCCGGGTGCTTCTGCCCCCACTGGATGCACAGGCGGCACCTGCCAGCGCCCCACACTCACCTCATGGGCCTGCGTCTGCTCTGTCACCAAACCAAAGGGGGTCCAGCTGGGCCTGGTTGCTGAGTGAGGCTAGGAGCACGGCCAGGGGAGGAGGAGGGAAGCGCGGATGCAAGCGTCAGCTGGAGCAGGAGGGGAGGGCGAGGGCTGGAAGGCGTGGGTCTGCGGGTGTCCTGTTCCACAGGGAGCTGCTGGTGGTGCCGGTGAGTTGCCGCAGCCCTCTGCAGAAGGCGGTCAAGGCTGCTCTTCAGGCTGCACCGTCTGAAAGGCTGAGGTACTGGGAGAGAACAAAACTACCTTAAGGAGCGGTCACTTTGCAAACCTGAATACTTGAGCACCCACGGGCCATGTGGTCCCAGGGCCCAGCGGTGTGGCCTCAGGCTGGCGGCAGCACCTGTGCAGCCAGCCCCGCCCCACACTGCTCTGTCTGTGCGTCAGACGTGAGGACCCTCAGACAGAGTGGGCCTTCCCCAGCTGCCCTCCAGTGATGCAGGGCTCTGCGGTGGTCCCCTCTGCTGCCACCCACACTGGCAATGCCAGCCACCTGTGGTCCTTCAGGCGGCAGCAGACATAGAAGAGATGTGATGACGCCATTGCAAAAGTGTCACACAGAAATCTCTGCAAACTCTTGAAAGCTAGAGTTCATACCCCCTGTAATATTGCCACTTACTGGCACTTTATGCCTTACCCAGTCACACATCTGAGGCCTCTGACTGGATCCAAGCCAGCTAATTATCAGATCCAGTCTGATCCCAGACCCAGTACAATTTCTATTGCAATTTTCAAACCAGTTAGGACCAAAAATTTGCTCAAACTCAGACAGCACAAAACAGGAATCTGTGGAGCTTCAAAATCCGAGAGAGAACTTATCCACGAGCCCTAGTAATAGGCACAACCTGGCAGGTACCTCACTTGTCCACTCGGTGCTCCTGGGGGATCTCTGGGAGCTCCCTTTGGAACCCACTTCTGAAAAGTATTTAGCAGAGTTTAATTGAGCAAAGAACAAAGAACAGATCGGGCAGCTGAAGCAGAACAGGCAGCAGCTCTTCCCTGGAACCTGCAGGAGGAGCGAAGCCCTGGCCACACACTGGTGTCCTGTGAGAGGTCAGGTGAGTGACCCAGTGGCATGCACCTGGACATGTGACCCATGGAAACGGTGAGATAATCAGTGTGGTTTTAAGCCACTAAGTTTGTGGCAATTTGCTTTGCAGAAATAGAAAACTAATATAAGCTACTTGGTGGACATTAGCTGATTGGAACTCCCTTAAAGTTAGACAAGAAGTATCTTCATATGTGTGACCCTACTTTCTATTCTTATTTCCATCCTATTTGGTGAATTTTGATACATCCATTCCATTTAATATTCATAACAGATAAACAGGCCAGAAGAAATACTCCCAATAAATTGGTCTGCTAACTACCACTAGACAGAGATACTTTATAAAGTTTGACCCAGTTTTCCACTAAATTATGCCTGTAATTAGTATCATCACACTCCACAGGCATTTACTGAGGGGATGTTTTTGTATGGGCATGGTGTCATGTGACTTAGACATAGTCCCCGAGCTCTAGGAACTGAGGCTGTGGCCGGCTACAGCACGCTTGCCCCAAAGCACAGGCTGTGAGTGGTGATCCGAAGCGTCTGTTTGGCCACCTGGAGCCGCGCTGGCAAGTCACCCTAGAAACATTTCCTGCGGTAAAAAGGGCTAGTGGTAGTTTACTGCCCACTGCATCCAGAGGATCTGTCAACTTACACTGTATGTGCATCACATTTTATACGCCATTAACACTTCCATTAAATAATGTCAGTTCATTCTCCTGGAGGAATACAGACTGGACTGAAATGAAAAAGAATCCTCCAAAACAGATGAACGTGACACATTCCCAAGACAAAATATTTTATACCCATAAAAATCATGTTTTTTTCTTTCAGCAGAATAAACTTCACAATACACAAGGTATAAAGAGTAGGATCCTAGATAGTTGTATAATGATTATTTCATAAAAGAAAAAATATGTATTTAAGGCACAGAAAAATTATTAGAAACAATGACTTGAAAGATACCAATCAAAATCCCTGCAGTAGCTACTCATGGGTGGCAGACTCTAGGTGATTATCACGTTTACTTGGGAGTAATGTACTTCCAAATTTTTGTATAATAAATATGCATTGATTTGGTAGTCAGAAAAAAAACTTTTGAAGTAAAAGTTTTGAAACTGTCCTTCAATAACGGGCACAAGGCAAGAACTATGGTAAAGGTGTAGCTAAAAATAATGACGATAATTAGTCACTGTCCCCCAATTCCTTCTCTATAACTGCCACTCCAGAGCCACGCAGCTGGTGGTCACAAAGATTCTTAACTTCTCCCCATAGCTGGTGTCCGTAGAGACTCTTAACTTTCTCCGTAGATAACACCCCCTTTTCAAAACCTAAAGGTAGTTTTTAAGGTATCTTCCAGGCCCACATTCCAGTGGATTGACTGGCCCACCCAGACCAGAGGCCCATACCAAGAAACCGACTCAACTGGAATTGTGACCTCAGGGACTGCAGTAACTCAGAAAGATCATTTCTACACTCCTGTAATTTTGCCCCAACTAACAAACCTAACTGCCTCATCCCTTGCCTGCCAAACTACCCTTAAAAACCCTGTCTCCCAGATTCTTGGGGAGGGAGATTTGAGAAATTTCTCCCGTCTCCCCGCTTAGTGCTATGTGGAATACAGACTTTCTCTGCCTTGTAAAGCCAGCTGATCAGCCTGTTGGCTCCCTCTCGGGCAGCGGCATGTGAACCTGGCCGAGGGCTCGTCCGGGATCGCCCGTGTTCGGCAGCCCCTCACCAGCGGAGAGGTGGCTGGAGTCCCCCAGCAGCCCCTCAGTTCTTTTGGACGGAGGGCCATCTCTGGCTCCATCCCTATGGTGGGACACTGTCGACCCATGGCACTTGGACCTGTTTCCAGCAGAGAAACAGTTTCTAGAACCAGCCGTGGCCCTTGCTGTGGGCTACAATGGCTGACTTACTGGACACAAAGAGGGTCTTATTCCACCTGAGGCTGGGTGATTTACAAAGAAAAAAAGGTTTACTTAGCCCACAGTTCTGATAGCTGAAAAGTCCAAGACTGGGCAACTGCATCTGATGAGGGCTCAGGCCACCTGCACTCATGGTGGAAGGTGAGGTGATGTGGTGAGGCAGGAGGCAGGAGGCGAGGCCAGACCTTTTTTTGTTTTAAGACAGAGTCTTTCTCCCAGGCCGGAGTGCAGTGGCGTCATCATAGCTCACTGCAGCCTCAAACTCCTCAGCTCCAGCCTCCCAAGTAGCTGGGACTACAGGCGTGCACCATCACACTGGGCTAATTCTTTTATTTTTCGTAGAGATGGGGTCTTGCTATGTTGCTCGGGCTGGTCTCGAACTCCCAGTCTCAAGCGATCCTCCCACTTTGGCCTCCCAAAGTGCTGGGATTACAGGTGTGAGCCACCACTCTGCCCAGGCTCTTTTTAACAACCAGCTCTCCCAGAACTAACGGGGTGAGAACTTGCTCACCCTTGAGGAAGGGCATTAATCTATTCGTGAGGGATCCACCCCCACGACCCAAACAGCTCCCCCTAGGCCCCACCTCCAGCATTGGGATTAGGTTCAAGCATAAGGTTTGGAGGGACGAACATCCAAGCCAGAGCAGGAGCAGTCTCACAGGAGAGTTTGGTTAGTGACTGAAACAGAAAAGCGTGACGTGTTCCGCAGGTGCTCAAGCTTACATATTGCCAGCCACACGCTGCCCGCCCAAGTTCCAGGTAATTCCAGGTCACGATCTTCACTGTTTGCATGTCACATGTCCCTCTCCTTCCAGAGCGCTTTTGAAATGATTTAGCCTCATTACAAAAATATTCACCACTCAGCTTGTAAATAACTAATGTTTGCTATGATAATGCCTCACAATTGTGACTGACTTTAGAGCACGCAAAATACTTCCTGAGTATATCTTCATCTTTTCAGGAATCAGCAACTCCTGTCTCTGGAAAGGGAGATGGCAGCTAAGAGTTGTTTGATTTTTACATACTTCCAGAAAGCATTCAAGGCGAATTTTAAGGATCATGAAGAAGAAAGGCAGAGGAAAAGAGATAAAAATCAGTAAAACGGAGCCTGAGCCTGCAGGTCCTAATCAAGTGGCCAGTTGCCCCTTGGGACTGACCAACGCTGAATGTGTGTTCCTGGATGTGTGTGTGTGTCCACGTGGGTGCGAGTGTTCCTGAAGGCCCCCGTGAACCGGGAAGACACATGGAATTCTCAGTCCAGAGACGAGGGTGAGGTAGAAACCCGAAGAGAAGCCTAGTGGGCACCGCAGCTGGCCTTTGCCCTGAGAGCCTTTGCCAGACCTAGGGAACGTGATCGTCACAGCTTCACAGGAAGTAGAAAGTGAAGGCCCAGCTCAGAGCACAGCCAAAACGGGAAGCCAGTAAGTATATCATGCGGTTGAGACCTCCAATGGCTACTCCCTCCTTATAGAGAAGACTGGAAGTAACCCACTTCTCCACCCCAAAAGGAATCCGGAATAAATTAGCTGGCTCAAACCTTAGAGCTGAAAGGAAAAGAGAAAAATCACTACTGAGGGTCTGGAACACCGGGCTGTCCCTCACTTTGCGGTAGGTGGGCGACCCAAAGTCCTGAAGCTGAGGACTTAACACAGAGTGATTCTGGATTGGCCATCCCCACGCGCCAGGCATAATTTCCTCTGAGGAACCAACTTTCGTCCTAGGCCTCAAAGATGTCTCATCAGTAAAACTACTGAGGAAACGAGCAGCTCCCAGTGGAAAATGACTAGGTACACACGGAAACAAAGCGTTGTGAGTGAGAACCAACAGACACTGGAGTAGAAACAGACACAGAAAGGCCTCAGATACTGGGTTCTGCAGACCAAAACATACATAATATGGTTATTTTATTTAAAGAAATAAAAGGCAAAGTTAAAAGTATCTGAAGAGAACAGAAAACTATTTTTAAAATTACCAAGCAGATTTGGGAAAGCACAAAATAAAACTTATAGAAATGAAAACTGTCACTGAAATAAAAAAAAACGCGATTGATGGATTTAACAGTGGATTAGACACAATTGAAAAGTGAGCTAGGGAACTGGAATGAACAGCTGAAGAAATTACCTACACAGGTCCAGAGACAAAGAGGTGCGAAATATGAAGGAAAGTGATTGAGGACTCAGTGTGAAGTCTATGATATGCTTAATTAATTAGAGTCCCAGAAAGAGAGAAGAAAAAATTGGGAAGAGGCAATGTTTGAGGTGATGACAGCTAAGAATTTGCCAACACTGTCAGAAGACACCAACTCACAGATTCATAAAGCCCAGTGAATCCAAGAAGGGTAAATAAAATTGTAGACACAATATAAGTAAGCTCACAAATGCCTGAGACAAAGAAAATATATTTTAAAATATCTAATGATAAAAAGAATAAAAAGACTATCTCCCAAAAAGTTATAATTAACTAACTTTCTACTAATAAAAGCCAGAACAAAGTTGAATCACATCTTTAATGTGCCGGCAGGTGAGGGAGTCAATCTAGGATTCTATATCTAGCTAACATATCTTTTGGAAATAAGGGTGCAATAGACATTTCTGCATATCAATAAGAAATGTTAGAAATAAAAAATATGCCATTTACAATAGCTTTTTTAAAAATTAGGTACCTATGAATAAGTCTGACAAAAGATGTGCAAGACTTTTGTTGAGAAAATTATTAAACTTAAAGAGAGACATTTTAGAAAGACCCAAACAAATGAAGAGATATGCAGTGTTTGTGGATTATAAGGAATATGGTAAAGGTATCACTTTCCCAAATAGAGTCAGTGCAAGCTCAATCAAAATCTCAACAGGTTTTGTTTGTGTGTGCATGTGTATTTGTGTGTGTGTCTATGTATATAAAATTTGAAAAGCTGATTCTAAAATGTGTACAGAATCTCACAATACCAAGAATAACAGAGCCACATTATCAAAAGGGCAATGTAGGAAAATTTGACTTACTATAAATCAACATTTCTTATGGCACTTTAATAAAGATAGTATGATATTTGTATACAAGTAGAGATCAGTGAGATGGATTACAGATGCCAGGAGAAAATCCATGAACATAAGGACACTTAATTTTTGGCAGGGTGTGACTGATGACTAGGGACGGACAGATTTTAAAATAAATGCTACTAGGACAATGTGGTATGCATGGGAAGATGCGAACGAAATTGGACCCCTACCTCGTGCTGTTCTCCAAAGTCAATTCCACACGGACTAAAGACATAACAAACGCAAGGGGAAAACCATAAATTTACCGGTATTACCTTTTAGAAGGTAATATTGGATAATAGCTTTTTGTTCTCAGGGTATATAAGGATGTGTTAAAAGTCCTTTGAAAGGCAGTAGTCGTAAAGGGAGATGTGTATAAATTAGACTATACTAAAGAACTTCTGGCCATGAAAAGATACCATTAAAAAGTAGAAAGTTACACTACACCAAAAATTGGAAAAACGTTTGCATCACATAACTGACAAAGGACTAGTATCCAGAATTATATATAAAGAATTATGACTCAATAAGGGAAAAAAATAGATAAATGGTTGAACGGGCATGTCACAAAAGAGGAAACCCAAAAGGCCAATACCATAGGAAAAGCAATTAACTGTATTAGTAGTGGGGAAAGGCAGCTTAAAGCCACGTGGGATCATTACACGCCCATCACATGAGCAAGAAGTAGGGGTGCAGCACCAGGCCAGCCCCGGTGGGGCTGGGAGCAACGGAGGTGCCCACTGGCTCCAGGGTGGCCTCGATATGGCCTTTCTGGATACATGTTGGCCTCACACCGCCACAGCAGCCTCGGAGGACCTGTCACTGCATCCTAGGTGTAGATCTTAGAGAGATTCTCCTGCGCACCAGGAGACGTGAGCATTGTTCATGACAGCCCAAAGTGGGAACAGAGAAAATGCCCCTCACAGGGGCCAGGGAGGACACTGGTGCATTCACACAATGAAATACCATGTCACATGAAAATGAGTGAGCCGTGGCTTAACATGTTGTCTGTAACACAATACACGGAGCAAAAGAAGCAGGAAAGCGTGCGTGCGCTCCGATTCCATCTGTATAAAGCTCAAACACAGGCCAAAGCCAACGGCAGCATGCCATATGTGTGCAGTAAATTGTTCAGGCTCGTGCCATGTGTACGCAGTAAACTAGACACCCGTAAAAAGTGAGGGAACTTCTTACACGTTCATCTTGTGGCCATGGAGGTGGGATGTGAGCATCACATGGGCTTCCACTCTTGTTATTTTTAAAATGTACATGTGTTTCGGCTGGGGGTGGTGGCTTACGCCTGTAATCCTAGCACTCTGGGAGGCCGAGGCTGGAGGATCGCTCAAGGTCAGGAGTTCGAGACCAGCCTGAGCAAGAGTGAGACCCTGTTTCTACTAAAAGTAGAAATACATTAATTGGACAACTAAAAATATATAGAAAAAACTAGCCGGGCATGGTGGTGAGTGCCTGTAGTCCCAGCTACTCGGGAGGCTGAGGCAGTAGGATTGCTTGAGCCCAGGAGTTTGAGGTTGCTGTGAGCTAGGCTGACGCCATGGCACTTTAGTCTAGGCAACAGAGTTAGACTCTGTCTCAAAAAAAAGAAAAAGAAAAAAAAGACAAAAATACCTCTGCAGGCTAATATAATATTGACACACAAGACAGTAGCCTTTCTAAGTATAATTCACAATCATTCCTGAATACAGTGTGAGAAGAATACAAGAAAGTACAATATATTTTAAAAAGTAAAACAAAATTACCTAGAAACAAATCTAATTAAAAATGTGCAGAGTCTATATGAGCTAATAAAGAATTCTTGAAACATATAAATAAAGACTTCAGTGAAAAACTGCATGTTACTCTTGATGAGAAAAATTCAATAATATAAAGAAGTCATTCATCCTTAAGCTAACCTCAACACTGTATTTGATCTCATAATAGATTTTGTCAGTTTTTTTTAGGCTAGCAATGATTTCGCAAACTGCACATGGAAGACCAAACATAAAAGAATTGCCAAAATCCCTGAGAAAGAAAAACAATGAGGATGTCTGGCCCTAGGATTAATTAAAACACATTAAAATATTTTCTAATTAAAGCAGTACGGTGTTGATATAAAAACAGGAAAACAGACCAGGATGGTAGAAAACTCAGAAACCTACCAAAGTTCATGAGCAGCTATGCAATAAAAACTACGGAGAAGTAAACTTTACTAATACTTAGTATTTGGGAACTGGGTATTTAAAAAAAAAAAGATGAAAATGGGTTCATTTTTCACATAGTATGGTAAGGTAAATGACAAAGGAGAAATCTACCTGCCAAAAAATGGAAAATATACAAATAGTAGAAGAAAACATTGAGAAATAAAAGTAAAAAGGAAAATGCCAAATGGGAAATCTATCTGCAACTTATAAACAGGCAAAGGGAAGCACACGTTTGTTCTAGAAAACAAAAATGGGTTTCAAACATGGTTTCACGGCAAAATAGACTTAACTGGCAGTGTATGAAATTCTGTGGAAAACATAAGAAGTAATTTTAGGAAAATATTATTTATATGTTTTGTTTATTTGATGGGGCCACAACATCATTATTATTACAATTGATAAAAGAAACAATCAATCTTTTTTTCTTCCTTTCCTGGTAGACTAGTTTTTTCTCTTTTTTGAGACAGGGTCTCACTCTGTTGCTGGGGCTAGAGTGCCGTGGCTGATCCTCCTGCCTCAGCTTCTCTAGCAGTTGGGACTGTAATTACACACCACCACACCTGGCTACTTTTTAAATTTTTTGTAGAGACAGGATCTTGCTACGTTGCTCAGTTTGGTCTTGCACTCCTGGTCTCAAGCTATCCTTCTCCCTCAGCTTCCCCAAATGTTAGCGTTACAGGTGTGCAGCACCATGCCTGGTCCTAATAGGCTAGTTTTTAATGTAATAAAGAGCTCTCGAGCAATTCTTAATACAAGAATGAGAACTGATACATGCAGAGGATATAATAGAATTAGAAAACGGCTATTTCGCAACCCTCAGTAAAATAAGTGAAATTATAAAAACACTAATCAAAAAATGCTAGACAGATTATCAGAACTTATTAACATTAGTGTCACTAAAGTTGTATTCAACCCCCCACTGCTAAATTTGACTGGCAAAAAAAAAATGCTAAACAATCACATGAAAGGAACAGGCTGACATTCCTTGGACCCAATGATCAATCTTAATATAAATAAAAGTGGAAAAACCAGATATGTATCCAAATATGCTGAACTCAGATGTGCTGGAAGCTTAAAATACAGGGACTTTGAAAGGTTTAGTACCAAAATAAAATAATACTTCATTAATATTATTATATCGATCACAACATGTTGTTGTATAATATTATACAACAATAATATTTTGGATGCATTGGGCTTAATAAATTATTACAACCAATTGCACTCGTTTCTCTGTCTTTTCTTTCATGCTGTTACTAGAAAGTTTAAAGTGACACACATTGGCCTATATTTCTAACAGGCATTGTTCCCTCAGAAGATTGCCTCTATTTTTTTTTTTTTTTTTTGAGACAGAGTCTCACTCTGTGGCCAGGGCTCGAGTTCCGTGGCGTCAGCCTAGCTCACAGCAACCTCAAACTCCTGGGCTCAAGCCATCCTCCTGCCTCAGCCTCCCGAGTAGCTGGGACTACTGGCATGAGCCACCACGCCCAGCCACTTGCCTATATTTTAAAACTCAGGCTTCCTGTTCAAAAGACCAGAGGCCATTGTGAACTAATATAAAATTTTAAGGATCACACCCCACCCCCCCACACCGGCTGACTGAATGGACCCCCTGGTGGCCAACCTAAAACTAAATTGCCTACCTGGAGGAGGGAGGTCAGACAAGCCTCATCATCATCATGCCGCCTCCCTTCCTGAGGACATCCTTTGTAACTCATTAACAGGACTAAGGGTGTGGGAGACGAACCTGCAGTTCCCCCATTTACACAACAAATAGATGTCCCAAGGCTTATTTCCCATAAACAGCTCCTTACGTTAAAACATTGCAAGCCTTTAGACAAAGCTTTATGTGTTTAGCCAATTACAAGTCAAAGAATCTTTAAACCCACCTATAACCTGTGAGCCGCCCCCTTGAGATGGCCCACCTTTTTCCACCAAACCAATGTATGCCTCCCACATACTGATGTATGACTTTACCTGTAACCCCTGTCTCTCCAAAATGTATAAAAATCAAACTGTAACACAACCACAGCAAGTCCACTTGCTCAAGGCTTCTCGAGCATGGCTCCGGGTCATGGTCCTCAAATTTGGCTCACAGTAAATCTATTTAAAATTATTTTGCTGAGTTTGGCCTTTTCCCCCAGTTGATACCATGAAGTTTAGAAAACCTGAAATTTAAAAATAATTGTCATTATATTGTTTCCAATTTTGACTATCATATACATTATTCATAAATGGATACAGCCTTATATACAAGATAAAATGCAGCGGATTCATGCCTCTAATGTTATCACTTGGGGAGGCTGAGGCAGGAGGATCACTTCGGGTCAGGAGTTCAAGACCAGCCTGAGCAAGAGGAAGGACCCATCTCTGCTAAAAATAGAAAATTTAGCGGGGTGTGGTCTCACCTGTAGTCCCAGCTTCAGGGGAGGCTGAGGCAGGAGGATGGCTTGAGCCCAGGATTTTCAGGTTGCCGTGAGGTAGGACGACGCCGCTGCACTCTCCCTGGGTGAGAGAGTGATACGCCAAGGAAAGAAAAGGAAAGGGAACATGAAAGGGAAAGAGAAAGGAAAGGAAAACGTCTTCCAGGAAGAAGCCTTGCAAGCAGCCATGGACGCGTATTTATACCATCTCGTGACTCGTCGCTCAGGCTCCAAAAAGGTGGAGCTTGGGGCCCTATCCAATCAGAGGCACCGCTCTGGGAACTGCCCAATCAGGAGTGAGGCGGGAGCGGCGAGGTCGTCCACCATCTCGGTGGGGCTTTTATTCCCGCCGCCATTTCTGAGCTGCGGGCCTCGTTTCCCGCGCGGCCTCCCGTGCTCGGTGCGGGCGGTCTGGGTGGCTGTGCCGCGGCCTCCTCGGCTTTGCTGCGACCCCCAGGTCCTGGAGGTCTGTGTGCGTGGAGGATGGCGGGACGGCCGAGGAGCCGGACGCCGGTAAGAGTGCCGCCGCGCGGGCTGCGGGCGCGGTTGGGGCGGAGGGGCCCGGCGGGCGCTCGCGGCGCGGGGGCGGCCGGCGGTGCTCGTCCCCCGGAGAGATGAGGACAGGAAAGCGAAAGCGTGTTTGATCCGTTGGGGCAGAGTGAACCGGCGGCGGGGGCCGCGTGGCTGCCGCTGTCACGGGGACAAAGAGAAACAGCAGTTGTTGCGGGTAGCGAGCCGGCCGCGGCGAGACTCTCGAGCGTCCTGTTTTTCTCGGTCCTGGGGACTTGGTTGTCCCCGAGAGGTGGCCAGGCTTGTCCCGGTGGACAACAATGTCAGCCTGTTCCTTTCATGTGATTCTTTAGCATTTTTTTTTTGCCAGTCAAATTTTAGTAGTGGGGGGTTGAATACAACTCTAGTGACACTAATGTTAGTAAGTTCTGATAATCTGTTTAGCATTTTTTGATTAGTGTTTTTATAATTTCACTTATTTTACTGAGGGTAAATATGGCCGGTGGATGTGATTTTGCCCCCGAGGTGCAGTTTCGGGCGGGAAACGAAGACTTGGCGCTTGGCCCCCTGCTGCCCTCCCGCAGCTTCTCCGGAAACCCTTTGGGCTGCAGATCAAATGCTGAAGAGGCTGCGAGCCCTGGAATGTAAAGAGGCAGATTTGCATTTCTTTTGGCTCTTTTCACATGTGTGTGAAAACGGAGTCCCAGCGGGCTGCCCGCCTGCTTGCTTGGGAGGGAAAGGGAAGAGAAAGCGCACAGCGTTGATTTTTAGCTGATATCGGAAAATTACGGGATTTGGCCCCCGCCTGCAATCCTAGCGCTCTGGGGGGCCGAGGCGGGCGCATCCTTTGAACTCAGGAGTTCCAGATAAGCCTGAGCAAGAGCGACACCCAGTCTCTATGAAAAGTAGAAAGAAATTAGCCAAACAACTAAAAATAGAAAAAACTAGCCGGGCATGGTGGCGCATGCCTGTAGTCCCAGCTACTCGGGAGGCTGAGGCAGGAGGATCGCTTGAGCCCAGGAGTTTGAGGTTGCTGTGAGCTAGGCTGACGCCACGGCACTCTAGCCCGGGCAGCAGAGACTCTGTCTCAAAAAAAAAAAAAAAAAAAAAATAGA
>CAUYRT010060087.1:0-30812 GCA_963574885.1 Lepilemur ruficaudatus
CTAACAATATCATGAATGAGAGCTGTGACATCACTACAGACTCTATAGATAGTAAAATAATAATAAAGGAATATTATTAATATAAACAACTTTATACCAATAAGTTATACCTTACATGAAATGGATAAATTCGTGAACGACACAAACCATCAAAAATAATTCAAGAAGAAATAGCTTAGGTAGCATTATGTCTACTAAAGAAATTGAATTTGTAGCTAAAAATGTTCTTACAAAGAAAACTCAAGATTCAGTGGCTTCACTGATGAAGTCTACAAATATTTAAGTAGGAAATAACACCAATTCAATTATATACAAAGTCTCCCAGAAAATTGAAAAAGAGAAATTTCTTCTAACTCATTCTCTGAAGCCTTCATTATCTTAATGTCAAAACCAGACAAATACATTATAAGAAAAGAAAACTACAGACAAATATCTTTTATCAACACAAATACAAAACTCTAAACAAAAGTTTAGCATATGAAATCTAATAAGGTATAATATTATATATGTGTGTGAAATATACATATGTTTAAAGACATTATGACAAAGTGGGGCTTATCCCAGGAATGAAAAATGCTAGTTTGACATTTGAAAATTAATCAATGTAATTTACTATATTAACAAATTAAGGAAGAAAGACATATGGTCATCCAATGGACACAGAAAAAGCATTTGACAAAAATCCAACATTTATTCCTGATAAAAACTCTCTAGAATCTAGAAATAGAAGGGAGTTTCCTCAACCTAAAAAAGAGTATCTGTGAAAAATCTAGAACTAACGTCATACTTAATGCTAAAAAACTGACTGTTTTCCCGCTAAGATCAGGAAGATGATGAAGATGTCTACTCTCATCATTTCTAGTCAACATTGCACTAGAGGTTCTAAACAGTACAGTAAGACCAGAAAATGAAATTAAAGGTATAAGAAAAGAAGAAGTAAACCTTTTTTTTAATTCATAGCCTGAAAGTCTATGTAAAAAATCCAATGGAATCTACAAAAAAAATGTTAATAAAACTAATAAGTGAGTTTAGCAAGGTTGTAGGATATAAGATCCAAAACCTTTATACTAGCTCTATACTAGCATATCTTTATACTAGTTTGAAGCTGAAATTTTTTAAAGTTTTATTTTATATATAACTGACACATAATTGTATGTATTCATGGGATACAGTGTGATGTTTCAATACATGTATGCATTGTATAATGATCAAATCAGGGTAATTCATATATCCATAACTTTAAATAGTTATCATTTCTTTGGGGAAATAACATTCAAAATCCTCTCTTCTGGCTTGAATAATATAAGCAAGTCACAGAAAGATAAATACCACATGATTTCACTCATATGTGGAATCTAAAAACATTGACCTCATAGAAGTAGAGAGTAGAATAGTGATTATCAGAGTCTGTGGAGGGAAGAGAGATGAGGGGATAGGGAGAGGGTGTTCAATGGGTACAAAGTTACAGTTAGACAGAAGCGATAAGTCCTGGTGTTCTATTCTTACATAGTAGAGTAACTATAGCTGATATTAAATAATGTATTATAAGTTAAAATTTTAAAATGATACCATTTATAATAGCATCAAAAAATCAGAAATAGCTAGGAATAAATATGACTTGAAGATGCACAAGACCTATACACTGAAAACTACAAAACATTGCCAAGAGAAATTTTCAAGATCTAAATAAATAGAGAGATGGGTCCAACAATTCAATATTCATGGGTCCAACAATTCAGTATTGTCAAGATGTCAGTTCTCCCCAAAATGATGTTTGGATTGAACACAATCCTGTTAAGATTCCATTAGCCTTTTTTGTTGTTGTTGAAGTTTACAAGTTGATGCTAATATAAAATTTATTTGAAATTGCAAAGAACCTAGAACAGTTAAAAGAATTTTGAGAAAGAAAAACAAAGTTGGAGGGCAAATGTTATCTGATTTCAAGATTTATTATAAAGCTACAATAATCAACACAATGCGATATTGATGTCACACAAGACAAATAGATCTCTGGGAAAGGATAAAGAGTTCAGAAATAGACCACACACACATATATATAGACTACTGATTTTCAACAAAAATGCAAAGGCAAGTCAATGGAAAATTGATAGTCTTCAACAAATGATCCTGGAACATTTAGATATACATGTGCAAGAAAAATGCACTTCAATCTATAATTCACACCATACATAAAAATTAACTCAAAGTGGATTCTATCCCTCAAAATCTAAAACCATAAAATTTATATATATTATGTATATATACATATGAACATTTTGGGACCTTAAGTTAGGCAAAGATTTCTTAAACTTGATAAGAAAAACATGTTTCATAAAAGAAAAGAGTTGATACATGGGATTACATCAAAATTTAAAACTTCTGTTCTTTGAAAGACATATTTAGGAGAATTAAAAGACAAGCCATAGGCACATAGAAAGTATTTGCAAATCATGTATCTAACAAAGGACTTGTATCCAGGATACATAAAGAAATTTCAAAATTCAATATAAGAAAATAATCCAATAAAAAAATAGGTTAGATATTTCATCCAAAAAAAGATACATAGTTGACAAATGAGCACAAGAAAAGATGCCCAATACCATTTGTCATTAGGGAAATAAAATTAAACATGAGATAACACTACACACCTATTAGAAGGTCAAAATGCAAAAGATTGGCTATACTAACTGTTGGCAGGATGTGGTACAACTGAAAATCTTATACACAGCTAGTGGGAAGTAAAACGGTATTAATACAAACACTTTGGAAAGCAGTTTGGCAATTTCTTAAAAAGCTAAACACAGCAACTATAAGATCTAACTATACTATTCCACTCCTAGGTATTTACCCAAAAGTAAAGAAAGCATACATCCAGACACAAATTGGTACACAAATGTTCATAGCAGCTTTATTTATAAAAGCCAAAAACTGGAAATAACCCAAATGTTCATCAACAGGTGAATAGATAAAAAAAAATTGTGGTAAATTCATGCAAAAGACTAGTACTCAGCAACAAAAAGGAATGAACTATTGATACATGCAAGAACATGGAGGAATTGCAAATTAATGATGCTGATTCAAAGAAGCTAGAAAAAAAAAAAGAGTACATATTGTACGATTCCTGTGATGGACTGAATGTTTGTGTCCCCCCAAAATTCCTATGTTGAAGTCCTAATCTCCCATGTGATGGCATTTGGGACCGTGGGGAGGTGATTAGGTTTAGATGAAGTCATGAGGGTGGGGCCTCATGATGGGATTACTGCTCTCATAAGATGGGACACCAGAAAGTTTGCTCACTCTCTCTCTCTCCCCCAGCGAGTGCACAAAGGAAATGGCAAATGAGCACACAGCAAGATGATGGCCTCCTAGGAGCCAGGGGAAAAGGCCAAAGAATGAAATCTATCTTGCTAGCCCCAGCCTCCAGAACTAGGAGAAATAATGTCTGTTGTTCAAGTCACCCAGTCCACGGTATTTTGTCAGCCCAAGCCGACCAAGACAATTTCATTTATATAAAACTGTATAAAATGAGAACAAATCGACATTGACAGAAAGCAGGTCAGTGGTTTCCTGGGGAGGAGGATCTGACAGGAGGGGTGCAGGAGAGGGCGATTACCAAGAGGTGTGGGCAAACTTCAGGGGACTATGGGTATGCTCATTATTTTGATTTTAGTGATAGTTTCACATACATATGCCAACACTTATCAAGTGGTACACCTTAAATGTCATACCAATTATACCTCAACAATATTGTTAAGGCCAGATGCCGTGGCTCACACCTATAATCCTAGCACTCTGGGAAGCCGAGGCGGGCGGATCACTCAAGGTCAGGAGTTCGAAACCAGGTCTGAGCAAGAGCGAGACCCCATCTCTACTAAAAATAGAAAGAAATTAATTGGCCAACTAAAAATATATAGAAAAAATTAGCCAGGCATGGTGGCACATGCTTGTAGTCCCAGCTACTTGGGAGGCTGAGGCAGGAGGATCGCTTGAGCCCAGGAGTCTGAGGTTGCTGTGAGCTAGGCTGACGCCACGGCACTCTAGCCCCGGCAACAGAGTGAGACTCTGTCTCAAAAAAAAATATTGTATATTGTTAAATTCCCACAATGAAGGTACTTTAACTGTTATTCGCAACATAGTTTAAAATAGATTAAGTACCCCTTAAATCTATTTTAAAATTTAAAAAAAAATTTTAAAAAATAAAACCACTCTTTAGCATATAAAGAGCACTTAATGTTTAATGAATATATTTGGAATTAAGAATATCTTGTTTAGCTGGGCATGGTGGCGTGTGCCTGTAGTCCCAGCTACTCGGGAGGCTGAGGCAGAAGGATTGCTTGAACCCAGGAGTTTGAGGTTGCTGTGAGCTAAGCTGACGCCACGGCACTCAGTCTAGCCCAGGCAACAGAGTGAGACTCTGTCTCAAAAAAAAAAAAAAAAGAATATCTTGTGATGGAGGGACCAACATGTGCTGAAACCATTAAGTTCCCTGTCATTCAAAGTTGTGCCCCTGTTATTTGTCCGTCAGGGATACTGGGTCATTCTATAACTAGATAATGATAGTAAAATCACTATTTATATTTTACATGCCACTTTGCAAAGCCTTTTCTTTAATCCTAACATCTACCCTAAAGGCAAACAGTATTATCCCTGTTTTGCAGAGAGGAACAGAGAGGTTCAAAGAGGGTTAGCAGTTGCCCAAGTCCCCAGAGCTCAAGTAGCAGGTGTGAGTTGCATGGCAGGTCTGCTCCCATCACTCTGCTCCTCATTCACCCTGGGGCCTCTCTGAGCTATAGATAAGCAAAATCTTGGGCAAGACTCCATGAAATCCCTTACCCTCACCACCTCACAAGGTATAAGCTCCCTACCACCATCCAAGCACTTACAGAATCAGCCCACTATTTAGACTGCATAAATGAGACAAGAAATAGTCTTTCTATGCACACTTTACAATGACTAACACACTGCAAGAGAAGATTTCTGGATTTCACGTGGACCCAACATAAAGAAATCAATTTCTTTTAAAAGGAGAGAAATTATAAGTGTCTGGTTAGGATAATAAAATCCAATGGACTTGCTTATCAAGAGTCCAAAAGTGGCTTGGCTCCTAAACTAAACACAAAATCAGACCTAGATGTCTACGGAAAATTTATCGGCTTCATCAACTAGTTTACAAAATAAATGTAAAAACAGACTCATACATTATTCCAAGCAAAGATAACAGATGCAGATCCTTTTTAGACTTAAACTTGCATGCCCTATTATTAAGGACATGAATAGAAATGTTCCCTGAATGTTTACAAGGTGTTTACTTAGTTTCTATACTGAAAATCAGAACATCTTGGTACTGAAAATATTTCATGCCCAACAGTTATACAAAACCACTATTTCTTCGGTTTACAGCCCCTCTTAATCTCTTTGTGGAAATCTCCAGACCTCAACTACATTCCTTGAAATTTTACAGGGCACCAGAGGAACAGAAATCAGCTCAAAATGAATATGTGTATTCAGAAATGCATTGAGATTTTTCCAACTTTTCAGGTACCTCGTACAAATTAATCTTCTTAAGGGCCCTGGTGGTCCCTGAATCACTGCTTCACTTCCCCACTTCTCAGCACCCCATTGTATTCTCTTGATAGGAATAACTGCCAGGTCATTAGGGAAGAAAAAGTTTATTGAGTCAAGATCTGGGAGGGCCCCCACAAGGTCAGGAGCAGGTACCACCAGTTTTACATAATTTTTGCATCTGTACCAATTTGATTTAAGGCTATAAGTGGAATTTATTGGTGAGCATTGTATTATAAAAAGTGGTTTATACCATATTGTCTCATATTTATTATGATTCAGTCAAAAGTGAATTGTACACATGCTGTCTGCAATGAGCTGATACAATGGGGAAAAAAAATCCTGGCTCTTGGAAAGCACATTTGTTCTCCTTTCCATTGTCGTTAATGGTTTACTTAGGGAGAAGAAAAATTGCTTTAATGTTCAAACCGTCTCTTTTTCTGAGGCACTGATCACCAAATGGAAATTATTAGAACAAAAAAAGCAGAAGGAAGTTGAACCTGATGTGTTAGGATAATGATAATAGAGAAAAATAGAGTTGTTTGAGCAAACTGTGCAAAATAAAGAAATTATTTAGGATCTCCAAGAAGAAAACAAAGCATAGAAATGAAGGATAAACCATTCCAGAATTTCAATCTTCTAACAAAAGCAAAAAAAAAAAAAAAAGTTATTATATTTAACATTATCCACGTGGCTGTCCCTTAGCTTCTGGTGTCCTAACGAACGTAAGGGAACCAATGCCTACTACATGCTCTCAACCAGGTCACAGCTGAAATTAACTTAATGGCCCCTGGAAACTTCTCCAGGTTCCTTTTTAGAAGGCAATTCGTGCATTATTATTTTTTCTATGTCAATCCTGCCATTTCCCAGAAATTTAAAAATCTCTGGCTGATATATCTAAATAACCAAGTGTACCATTCCCAGAGTCAATGACACACTCTAAGCTCCTGGGAACATCAGAATGCCCCCTGATGCTACAACCAGGTTCCACATTCTAGCTTATTCCTCCATTAATATGCTCTTTGTCATGGTGGTAATATTACTAGAGTGTGAAAGAGCACTAAAAACAAAAGTTTTACTTCCTAACCGATTGATACCATACAAGAGTTGAAGACTCATGATCAGAGGCACCCCTAGTAGCTGCCTCAGGATCAGGATTTTGAGTAGAGTTTGGCCATTTCTCTACATAATCCTTTTGCAGAGGTCTTGCATAAGCTTATAGGCGCACCAAATGCTTTGGGTTCGGTTTGGTTTGGTTTTCTCTGCCTCTTACTATTCACTATGTGGTTCAATATCCTAAATTGTCTTTTTTAATATGGATGGGTAAAAATAATGTCAAGTCTGGGATTTGCCTCAAAATATTCCAGGAAATAGGGTAAATCAGGGAGCTGTAAATGAGACAAGATTAGCCATGAGTTTGTAATTTTTGAAACTGTGGGGTGCAAAGGGGGTTCATTATGCTTTTCTCTCTATATTTGTGTATGTTTAAAATTTCCCCTAATAAAAGTTATTTAAATATAGGTTTTAAGAACTGTTATTCTGGGTTTTTGGGGAGTTTTGTTTTGTTTTGGAGAACTTACATGTAGCTTTTTACTGCCAAGCTAATGGTCTGATCTTCTCTGGGTAGCTGTAGCAGGGTGGCCCTTTTCAAACAGAGTTGGGGTTTGACACCTCATGTTATTCTGAATGGAGACTGCTACCGATCCATGAGCTAGAGCCAATGCTAAGTCCTATAAAAGCCACACTCTAGATTCCCTTAGAGGCAGAATTCCATTCATTGCGCTTGGAAGGCTGGTTGGAGAGAAGATGGCTGCCCTTGGCTCCCGCACCTTACACCTGCAAGTGACTCAGCTGGAGGAGGAGAGGGCCTTCAAGTCTATGGAGGGAAGGGGAGAAGAGGAGAGGGACATGGGAGACGCCTGGCTCCCAAGGGAACCCAGCTCAAAAGCACGAGGCTAAGACCACGCTGGGTGTCAGTCACCAGCCTGGCAAACAATGGGTTAACTAAGGCTGTTTTAATTTAAAACGCGGAGAATTGAAGCACTGAGAACTGGAGACTCAACAAAATGAGAATATCTGGCAAATATATCTTGAATTAAAATGAATCTTACTTTATTCCTTTGCTCTTTTCCCCAACAATTCTCCTGAAAAAAACTCTTTAGTTGAAGGGTCTCTCCAAGGTCTTCTTGATTTTCAAAATTAATCTCTCTATGAATCTGTTACTAGAATGCAGAGAGTGCTACTATTCCTGAATAATTTGCTTTTCCAGGGCTCTGAAGACTAGAATGTCCCTGTGTTCCCATTGAAGCTCAGCTCTCTATAGACCAGCCTCAGAAAATATGTTAGATTAGAAAGGAACCGGGTGCCCTTCTGAGGCTTTGTCCCTTTATATCTCGAATGTTTTCTCTCTAGTGTTGATACTAAAACCTATTTCATTTGTATAATTTTATAAATCAAAGTCATCAACAAACTGTGTCCCTACAAAGCCCAATGTCATGGTTATTAGATGAAAAATGATTCTCATCGCCTCAAGGACAGATCTCCATAATTTTTAAGTCATTCACCTCATTGGTGAAAAAATGTGAGGCACATATACAACTCATATTTTCATATTTATCTGTCTATAAATTATAACTATTAAAATAATAGCAAAAGTGTGTCAAACAAGCATGTAAGAGTGGGCCATGCCCTATTCTATGTACATTAACAATAATAATGCTTTTAATCTTTACGAGAACCCTACCAGGTGGTTAATATTATTTTTTCATTTTGCCAATGAAGAAACTAAGGCACACAGAGGGTAAGTGACTTACCCAGGGGAATGCAATCAGGAAGTGGCAGCACCGGAATCCAAGCCTGGCCATCTGGTACCAAAGTCTGTCTCTTAACTAGTAAATTAGCACATGACAGACCAGAAAGAGAAAGAATGGGGCTCAGAGGCAGGGTGGAAGGAAAGAGAAGGGAAGGAAAGGGAAGGAAAAAAAATCACCAAAAGATGAGGTTTTTTAAAAGAAAATTAGATTTTTCACCATCCCCCAACCCCAACCCTTCCAGTGTGTATCCCCTTGCATACTCCCAGAGGTGCCTTCCCCAGCCCATACCAGTTTGGAAACTATTAAATGTTGCTCCCTTGGAAGCTGGTAGGAAGCCCTTGGGGAGGGCTTGGGAGCTGTGGATTCTGCAGCTTCTCCCTGGTATTCAGTATAATCAGGGTGATTCAGGACCTGTGATGACATGAATAAGTTTACGTTACAGTTGGCTGTCTAGGCGTGAACCAATGTTCTCACTGTCTTCTGGCTACATTTCTGGGTACCACTATACTCTGCTTATATTCATATTATCATTTACTCTCGGAAGAGCTTTGCCCTACGCTGTCAGAAAGAAAAAAAGAGGTGCAGAACCAACAAAGAGGTGCTGAGGACTAAAGTCACCATTTGCAATATTGTCTTAGAATCACAGGAGATCCACCCGGGAGCTGGATCACACAGAGCCAAAGAAGAGATGGGCAGCAAATGCAACAACAAACTACTATAAACACAGTCCCTACTGGCCATCTGGGGAAGAAATTCTCATGGTGTAAGTTCTGCCCTCTCTTTCTCCACCACAATCAAAGTCAGCACCCAGGAGACTCACTGATATTTAAAAGCAGAGATGATCTTTCCAAATGTCCAAACCAAGACAAAATTAACTATGTGACAGTCCTGGTGAGCTAAGCAAGTCATGTGAGGATGAGGGCATCAAAAATGTTCCTGTTCCCATCTCCTGGGAGAAGAGGAAGATAAGTAGTATTTTACCAAGCATATTCCACATTCTCTAAATTCTATAATCTCACAGCTTTGAACAATGAGAAAAATGGGGGACAAAGTGGGCCTCACATCAGGGTTTATATTTTCTGCAAAGCCCACATGATTGGGCCCCTGGTTACCCTGTTACCCCTCTCCGTACTACTGTCCCTTAGTGACCACCCTTAGTCACTTCATGCCAGCTACACTGTTCCTCTTGCTGCCCCTCTAGTGCACTGAGCAAGCAACTTCCACAGGGCCTTTGCACATGACACTCCCTCAGCCAGGAATATACATCCTCAGAAATTGACTGGTTCACTCTCTTGCTTTATTCAGATCTCTGCTTAGGCATCACCTCCTTGAAAACACCTTCCCTGGCCATTGGGTCTATGGCCTATGCTATCTTTACCTAATATCCTATCAGACATAGATATTTGATATATTGATTTCTACCTCCCCAACAAAAAAAGGAAACTCCACAAAGATGGAAACATTCTCTAGCTGGTCCTGCAACATATCCTCAACGTCTAGAATGGTGCCTGGCACATACTGAGCACTCAGTATCTGTATCTATTGAATGAATTTAACAAGGAGTGTATTCCAAACACAATTCCCCCTAGTTCTGAAACTCCTACTCTATTCCTTCTCCATGGGAACAATCCATATGACATATTATTATATTATTATGATGCTGCTTGAGAAAACATGCCCTCCCCACTCCCTCAATTTACATATACACAGCCACTGCCTAAAAGCGCCATCTGCAGCCTCAGCCTCAGGATAAGGCCAAGAGCCATCGACTGATGCTCACAACACCACTGTCATTCTGCTTTGGTTACTAGTCACCATTTAGGAAGCCTAAACATTCCCTCTATCGCCCCTCTGCCCTAGCTCTGAATTACAGCTTTTCTTCTCTGAGTCCATCATACAGAACACTGGATTCCAGCAAACATCCAAGGAAAATGCCAAGAACGTTTTGGACATGGCGGAGGCAGATGCAGCCATGTCAGCGTGGAATGTCAGAGACAAAGCCAAGAAAATGAAAAACTGCCCCGTTTCAATAACCCAGAAAATTCCAGAAATCAGGTCAAGCCAAAGGTGGCTTTTTAGTGAACATTAAATCAAATCCTCTATTAAGTGCTGTAAGATTCTTGGCGAACAAGAGTATACCCACTGTCTCCTACCTGAGGATTTGTACACATATCACTTATGCTTTCACTTAAAAGCATGAAATGAGATTGAAAAAAATAATAATATTGACCCTAAAAGTGACTCAAATTACAGCTTAGTAGTTTGTCTTTGTAATGTTGATGAGTCTAAGGAGACTTCAAAGAGCAAATTTAAAGAGCAAGGGATGATAAACTCAGTTGGGAATAAGTTTCTTCTGAGTAAGGGGTTTCATGTGAAATTGTCTCGAGGCAGACTAACGCCAGGAGACTCTGTGTGTCAGTTCTTCTAAGGACAGAACAGGACATTTTCACGAGCATTTTTCATGGGCCCTGGCGAGGGAGCGATATGTTCACTGCCCCTGCAACTGTCCATCTGCCGATGAAGGAAGGAGCAAGTGCTCCGCAGCCCTCAGTCCATCAGCATCATTCCTTCCCGCACACCTGGTTCTTTCTGGGATTCCTGCCACAATCGAGAACTAAGAGGAAACAGAAAGACTTTTCAGTGTGTGAACTGTGAAGTCCTGGATGGGACCAGGAAACCAACATGGGTATCCTGGGGCGCCACCAGGCATGCATCCTCTTGGATGTTACAAATTAATAAGTTTAGGAAGATTCAATAGCCTCAGTTGTAAATGAGGGGGAAATGCATACATGAATGGATAAATAAAACGTGGCATATCCCATACAATGAAGTATTATTCAGCCATAAAAAGAAATGAAGTACACACCGCAATGTGGATGAACCTTGAAAACATTATGCTAAGCGAGAGAAGCCAGTCTCAAAAGACCACCTGTTATATGAGTTCATTTATATGACATTTCCATTATAGAACAGGCAAATCTATAGAGACAGAAAATAGATTAATGGTTGCCTGGGGCTGGGGGCCAAAAGGCTGAAGGGATTGGGGGGTGGGAGTGACAGCTAAAGGATAAGGGGTTTCTTTTTCCTTCTGGGATAATGAAATATTCTAAAATTGACTATGGGATGGTTGAACAGATCTGTGAATATACAAAAAACCATTGAATCGCAAACTTTAAATGAGTGAATTCTGAAGTATATGAACTATATCTCAACAAAACTACATTTTAAAAAAAGCAAAACAAACAAGGTGAAATACCTAGTCTGCACTGCCATCATCAATCCACCTTAAAACTTGTCCTGGAGTATTGTTTTCAAATCGTGCCTTGGTTGTGAAATCAACTTAGTGTATTATATTGAACATTTTTAAAACTAAAATAAAAACAAAAATATAATAGAACATGAAATATCAGAATGCATTGCACAGAGTAAAGTATTAGTTTTCAGTTGATGTGTGTATACTGGTGACTGTGTGCTATTCAAAGATACGTGATTTGTGTTTTATGAAGAGTCCTTAAGCAAGCAATGTACTTTCTTCACCTGCCTGATCAGTCTGGATGACTCTGTTGCACAACCCTAGACAGTTCGAGGTTTGTCAATTTACTCATCAACGTCCAGAGTCAAAGCTGTCATCTGATTTTCCTTGGTTTGCCTCCAGAATGATCATCCCTTGCTTGTGGATCTGTGAAACAGCAATCCAGACTCTGCCATCCGTCTTAATGACAGATAGAAATGTTTTAGTCTCTCAATCATTCTGCTGGGTGCTCTCCTAGCACGCTGGGGCTTCCACCCTCCCCTACACAAAGTTTGTGCTTACTGACAGCGTGGGGTTACATGCCGCAGAGCCGAGAAAACTAGACTCTCAAAACTGAGGTGCTCCTAGGAAGGCCCTTATTTCTATTCAGCCTTTTATTTATTGGTTCGACAAATACCTTTCCACCACCGGCTATGTGCCAGGCGCTCTGGGCAAACAGTGGTGAGCAAGACAGGTGTGGCCAGTGCCTGCCAAAGCCTGTTGCCTTGTCAGATGTCAGAGCCCAGTTGTCAGAAGAGAGGCACAGTCTCAAGGTTTTTTTTAGGACTGACAAGCACTTGCTCCATGACCTTGGGCTAACTATCCCACCCTGTCACTCAGAGCTGGGTTTTCTGGCCCACTGAGAATCTTGGGATCTTAGAGCCGGAAAGACGCTTAAAGAGCAGCTCTCTTATTTACTGATGAGGACACAGAGCACCCAAGAGGTGACACCCTTTGCCCACTGACACACAACCCACTAGGACATGTCTCCCAGCACCTCTTCCCCACCCCCAGCACTTCCCAATAATGAAGCTGAATATGGTCTAATCTTTATGAAGAATTGAGAGACCTTCAAAGAAAACGCCCTACATCTTGAACTTTTCAGAGAGATAGTAGTGCAAAATGTTCAAGCTGGTGTGAAAAAAACCAAAGCCATATTTGGATCTTACAAAAGGCTTTTGACAATACAAAGGCACAGAAATGAGAACAGCAGGAGTCCCAGTTACCAGGAACATTCTCCTAAAGCCTCCTGTGTTCCTCCTGATAAATTTCCTTTTTGAAGTTTAAGTGCTCCCTTACTGAGTGGTCTTCTGATAGCCAGGAGTCCCTTCAGAAACAAGAGCCATGCGTCCAGTGCCCGACACTCAGCATTTGTTCAGTTTGGTTGGTTGGTTGGTCGGTTGGCTGGTTGATGAGTGGTTTCTTCCCCTCCCTCTATTCTCTTAAAACTCCAGCCAACATACTGGGGGCTTTTCATTCAGCTTCCTCAAATTCCCAGCAGTTTCCTTATAGTCTGTCCCATTAAACATGAAATCCACAGAACACACACCAAGCTACTTTTTTTCTCCCCTAATAAATCAGGTAAATTACTTCCTTTGTTTTTAAGACCATTTCAAGTTCACCTTTAACATTTTCAGTTAACGTATTATTTATGTTGTGATTTAATCGAGATTTAATCCACTTTTCAGCACACAATCGTATCGCAATATCGCTGAATTTTTTGTCCATATTATTAAACTTGAGAGAAAAGGTAGCGTTTTCCTCCGACATGACACTGATCATTTCCAGATTGCATGTGTGTCTCTCTGGCTTTTTAACCCACCTGAGTTTATAAGGCCTCTTAAAATAAATAATAGTTTGTTCTGCAAAGGACTGGGCTATGTTAATAAATGCATAGAGAGATCTATGTTTATCTCCACTTTCTGAAAACATAAGAGTCTTCTACAAATATGTGTATACACAGCAGAAACCATGTGAATCTCCTGGTAAATGTTTGCCTTCACGCTCATGGGGTATGTTGTACACCAGATGGTTTGATCAAAACAAAATCACACACACACACGTTTGAGCACCATGCCTCCCTGGTTTTTTGGGGTTCTGTTTTTTTGACATTTTTTTCTCCTTTCATGCATGAGAAAGAATGTAGAAATACTTAGAATAATGACCAGTATGTTGCGTGTTTACTGCTGCCTTCCCTCACTAGAGATTAGCTCATAAAATTTTACTCCAAATTAAACAAACTCAGGCTCTCTTTGCAGCTAGTCAAACCTTATACTGAAGGAAATCTTGACTTCTCTCTCTGAGAGCTTGAATGGACACCCTGCAGAAAGGTAATGGGGGCTCTCTTTTCCTCTGTATGTTCTGCCATTCCTTGGAGGTGCCAGAATACTTGTCTGGACTCTGGTCCCCATGGCGCTTCATCTGGAATTATAATAGAAACTAGAAGGATCACAGATAGATCTATATTTTAGAACATTAACACCGTTCCTACTGTTTTTTAAAAAATTATCTGATCGCTCCAGTTATAGCTATTTAGAGAATTCGGACAGTTAAGGATTGTACCAAGAAGTGGGCAAGAAAGCACTCCTAACTGTGACAGAGAACTTCCAAAGATAACTGCATCTAGAATAGATTTAGGAACTCGCTCACCATTGTGTCTTTTCAGCTACAATTTCTCTGGAGCTGATTACACGTTGTCTTTGAGAAATCCAAATGAAAGAATGTGTATAAAACCACCCAGTTCTTTGCCTTGAGTAAAGTTCTCCATGGATATTAATTCAGGTGGGATCCTAGGCTTAAGACTATGATGCAACGATGCATGTAAAAGACCTTGAGGAAAAAAACAAAAGGCTCAAGGTCATGACCTCACCAGCCTTTCTGCTTCCTCTCCACTTGGGTTTCACAGCCTCCAGCCCTCCTGAACAACATTTTTACCTGGAAGAAGCTTAGAGAGGACTTTAATTTTAAAGGGGCATTTATAAAGATCATTTGATGCAAGCCTCCTGCTTCCTACTCCTACAGCTCTGCTTATTTTCAGACGTGCCTGCCTGGAGCCATGGGTGTGTTTTTGTGTGGTCCCATTCCCGTTTTATGGATTGTTCATGTACCCTGGAATCCCTGGGATACTTCAATTACGAAAATTACCAAGTGCTGGGTCCTTTCGGGTTGACAAGACTTCGTTCCTTTCTCTCTAAGTTGGGTTGTGTTTGTTTACATAGGAAATGTATTCTTTCCTAACATTCACTGTTTCAGCATCCACTTAGATAGCTCCGTAAAAAATATGTTAAAAAAATTAAGAAGGGAGGCAAGAGAAGGAAAAAGAAAATACATCTTTAGATTCCAACCAAGACTGTGGTTCAGAACAAACCTAGGAAATCAGAGGATGTTTTTTTTTTCATTGCTGAAACAATGCTGTGCTTGTTCTACCCCAGTTTGGATCAGTGGGTCACGTTGTGCAAAGTGTTTTTCCTGTTTAAACTCTGTGCTTTTTTAAACGTTATCTTTTCAAAAGAAAATTAGATAACCCTGTGTCCCTAGACTATATCCTATTTGTTTGAATAGGAAATGCTAATATTTTTCTACATGTTTTATATCGGTGTCAGTGGGCACTCGATTTGGTAATTAAGACAGGCCCCTTTAAGCTCTGGGAATCTCGTTGGCTATCTCCCAAAAGCCAGGAGGTTCATGGTGATTTTGAATAATCATCTCCACTGCTGTATGAATTACCTATATTATTTCTAAAAGAAAGTTAGATTTACTTTTTCTATATTTAATTAATTTATCTTTAAACATGTCATTTCATGAGGGTTTTCCTTCTTAATTTTCCTTCTCTTTACCTCCACCCCCATGTTACTTTTGCCTTCTACCCAGCCCACCACCAAATCAACTCCCCAAACTCCCTGCAACCTCTGTTTAAAGACTATGTTTAATCATTACCCCCAAGGATCTCTGCCCCACTGTCTGTTTCTACATTCCCATTGGCCTAAGCCAACGCCTGTTACACCAGAGCCCCACCCCAATGGTGACTAAAGGCTCCCCCTTCCCATAAGTCCCCAGTTGTTTTCAGGCCCCTACACCTGACATCCTAGGAAGGAGGAATAGCTGCAGAAATATATTACCGAAACAACAGAGTCCCCATTCAAAAATGCTCTCTGCTAAGACACATCAACCAAGTCCTTCATAGGCAGCAATGCCCCACCCCAAATTTTTAGAAGTAAAGCTTGTTATTAGCATCCCAATCTCTATTTTTCAGTACCTTCTCTTCAAACACACACGTTTAGTCTCCAATGCCATCTTGCTTCCCCCTATGGAAGCCTGCTCCTAGAAAATCTAGCATCAGGCATTTATAACTTCATACAAACTTAAGTTGGTGTGTCCTCTCTCTCAAGGGTACTTAGATTCTGAGCCCCCCCGTCTAACTAAAGAATGAAGATTCGTCCTCTCATAATCATGTTTCAGTCATCAGTGCTCAGATGGAAGAGGTAATACTTGGACAATAAGACATACTCATTGCCACCAAAACATAGCACACGAGTGGTTTGTTGCTCCATTGGAACGAGTAAGCCTTCTTCTAAAAACCCTACATGTCTGTTTAAACCCAAAGCTTTCAACCCCAGAAACTTCCATGATAAATAATAACACTCTCCTCCTGCTGCTCTTTAATTAAACAAACACCCTTAACTATAATATATACCTGGAAAATACAAGTGCATAGCATTTAGGCCCATTGTTAAGTAAAAAAAACAACAATGAGCAGAGGCAGGTCAATTGTAAGCAATGCAGCTTAAACCTCAGGGCCCTTCCCTTGCACAGGTCCTTTCCCAGACCTCAGCAGTGAACCTAACAATTTTGTATTCATAATTTTATATTTTTGTAAAAGAGGGCCCCAGAATTGTAAAAGCTTCAGGTCCCACAAAACTTAGATCCACCCTGTTATAGAGTGAATTGTGTTCCACAAAATTCATTATGTCGAAGCCCTAACTTCCAATGTAACTATATTTTGAAATAGCACCTTTCAGGAGGTAATTAAGATTAAATGAGGTCATAAGGGTGAGACCTTGATCCAATATGACTGGAAGAGACACCAAGGATGCACGCACACAGACAAAAGGCCATTTGAGGACATAAAGAGAAAACCTCCATCTGCAAGCCAAGAAATGAGGTTTCAAAAGAAATCAAACCTGACTACACCTTGATCTTGGACTTGCAGCATCCAGAACTGGGAAACAATAAATTTCTATTGTTTAAGGCACTCAGTCTGTGGTATTCTCTTATGACAGTCCTAGTAGATTAATTAGATACCAATTTTTAACTTTTCACTAGCAAATTTTGTTAATAACAACATTCACTGTTAACTGGAGTATAGTGAAACAGGTAATCTCATATATAGTCAACCATACATTGCTGATAGAACATGATTCAACACAACTTTTTGGAAAGCAAGTTTGAAATAAGTATTAAGAGACATAAAAATACTCATTTTCATTACCCCAGGAATTCTTCTGGCATGCTATCCTGACCAAATAACTCAAAATATTTTAAGAACTATATACAAAATAAAGCTCCTTGAAGTATTATTTATAATTCTTGCCCATAACCAGACACGCCCTCTCCCACAAATCACAAGTTGTGCAGCCCTTAGGTTTCTAGGGGAATCTGCCAGAGACTTATGCAGAGTCTCAAATTTGACCATACATCTATATGTAAAATTGTATTGGTTTATTTATACAAACGGCTACACCAATTCTTTCCATTCCTGCATACGTGCCCCTTTTCCATGTGATATTGCTGCTCCACCTCTCAAGAGGTAGAGTCTATTTTTCTATCTCTTGATCTTGGTTTGGCTGCATGACTTGCTCTGGCCTACCAAACATTAGCAAATATCATGCACACAAAAAATATGATGCAAGCAAAGAATGCTGGAAAAATGCTTGTGCATGAATACTGCTTTCTCTTCCTGCACTTGAAACCATGACACCACCAGCAGATGAGCCCAGTCTAGCCTGCTAGAGGAGTCACATGCTGAAAAGCCAAGGCACTCTGGCCCACCAGCCTGCCAAGCCAGCTATGTGATCGAATCCATCCTAAACCCTCCAGCTCCAGACGAGTTGGCCTAGGCCAGAACTCTCCCAGCTGTCTCAGTCAGGCACAGAATCATGAGCTAAATAATAAATGTTGATGGTTTTAAGCCTCTGAAATTTGGATGGTTTGTTATACAGCAAAAATTAACTAATACAATTATTTCCCCTATAAAATGCATAGGGGACAAATAGAGAATAGACAAACTGTGTTAATATCTTGATATTGAGCCATCAGTTCGTGGACTAGTTGGCTAGGTCCTAGTCTTGTCACTCAGATTTCCCAAATGCTTCATTATAATCACTAATTACCACATGCCATGGTCCTTCAGAATGCTTGGAAAATACCTAAAATCTTGAATGATAAATCTGCAAATACCCGTGGTCTGATTTAGTTTAAAACTGGAAGTGAGCAGAATGTTCTACATTATATGCTTTCCTTCCATTAAACCACTTAAAATTATGGCTGTGAAGACAATGTAGAGTAGAAACATGGGAAATGTTTTCATGCAATATTAAATGAAAAGAACAAGATACAGAACTGTCCTTAAATTATGACTACAAATATATAAAGAAAAATAGCTAAATAGTTACACTGAGGAAAAAGACTATAAAGAATTATGCCAAAATGCATTAGTAGCTGCCTTAGGGTATTAGATTATGGGTAATTTTTTTCCTTTCAATATTTTTTGTAAGATTATCTTCATAATTAATTCTATTCATAACTTTAAAAAATTAATATATAATAATTTTAAAAATTGAAACCTGGTTAGGGATAGAACCAATCAATTTGTTTTATAATTTTTAACCTCAAAGATTCTCTCTGCTAGTTTATAACCATAATTTCCCAGAAGATGAAAATGACTGTAGTCCTGATTTATTTGGATCTTCCTAATAGTGCACTGGAGTTTTGCATAAATCTGCTTAAAACCAATTTAAACCACCCTATGAGACTAGGACATGTCCAATTTCACTAAATTAAAAATTGTTGGAGCCTTGTGGGTGAAACCCACTCTCATTCAGACCTAAGCTACGTGCAGAGGCAAAAATCACATTGTCACCTTTTTAGGCCTTAACTATCCTAAAAAGTGTCTCTAGACCAGTTACCCAGCTTGGAATGAGCAGACCTTAGTTACTCTCCAGAGAAAATATCGTATAAGCCTGGAACTTCTGCTAATGAGTATGTATTTATACCCACGGCCAGGAAGGCATTGAGAGAGAAAACGATAATAAAATCAGACTGTTTAAGTGCCTTTTTTGTGGCTCCCCCTTGGATAATCTCTTTAAAAACAGCAATTCCTTTGACTTTTGACCTTTGCAAGCCCTTATTTTTGAGCCAGTCTTCCTTCATCTAATATCCACCATTGCACGATATGCCCAAATGAGTGAAAACATGGATTTCGTCTCCAAGAAATGTTCTTATAAAACTGAAACGGAAAGGACTCTAGTCAGCATGGGCTCCAGCCTCCCCTAAACTATCACCATAGATTTCCCACATCACTGCAGTCAGCTTAACATAAATTCTTAGGAGAACCATGTCAGTCTCTGTTAATAAATATGTGCCAGCATACAAATGCAATCACATGAAATCTAATATGTCAAATAGCAAAACCATAACACAGAAAGTTCATGTAATTAGAATATTAAACAACTGCCACCCAGTTGTAATACTTTCAATCCCACAACAGCCAACAGCCAGTTAATATGTAAAGGAGCAGGATTGAGTTGGCTTCATGGCTTTGTCTGCCAGGGGATCCCTATCACCCCCTCACCAACCACCACAGGGAGCTGATTCTAAGAGCTGAATTTGATTCCAGGAAAAGATCTACCCTGAGAAAAAAGGGAAAGAAACTAAACTCTAAATATAAAATTTCAAGCCAGGGCTGGGCGCAGTGACTCACACCTATAATCCCAGCACTTTGGGAGACTGAGGCAGGGAAATTGCTTGAGGCCAGAAGATCAAGACCAACCTGAGCAACATAGCAAGACCCCATCTCTACAAAAAGTTTAAAAAATTAGCTGGATGTGATGGTGCACACCTATAGTCCTAGCTACTCAGGAGGCTGAGGCAGAGATATATCTCTTGAGCCTGGGAGTTTGAGGTTGCAGTGAGCTATGACAATGCCATTACACTGTAGCCTCAGCAATAGAGTGAGACTCTGTCTAAAAAAAGAAAAAAAATTCAAACCAGAACTTTAACCACTTGCCAACTGCCCTGTTTTACTCATAGATACTGTACCTCTGTCCAGCTGAGTGCCAGAACTTCAAGGCTTCAGAGATGGACAGGAACCCTCCAAAAAAGGCTTGGCTTGTACAGCAAAGTTCAGGCAGCATTATTCACAGTAGCCAAAAGGTGAAAACAACCCAAGCGTCCATTACAGACGAATGGATAAACAAAATGCGCTATATACATACAATGGAATACTATTGACCCTTAAAAAGGAATGAAGTTCTAATTTATTTGAATTCTAGTAATATTTCACTAGAGTTTTGTGTAAATCTGTTCAAACCCAACTTAAACCACCTTATGAAACCAAGACAAGTCTAACCTCACTAAATTAGAAATTGTTGACACCTCCCGGGTGACGCCCAATTTGATTCACATCCAAGCTAAGTGCAGAGGCAAAAATCATATTGCTTCCTTTTTAGGTGTGACAACATGGATGAACCTTGGAAACATTAGGTGAAGAGCAATAAACAAGACACAAAAGGGCAATATTATATGATTCTACTTCTATGAGATACCTGGAATAAGTAAATTCATAGAGACAGAAAGCAGAATAGAGGCTATCAAGGGCTGAGGGTAGAGAGGAATGGGGAGTTTATATTAATGGGTACAGAGTTTCTGTTTGAGATGATGAAAAAGTTCTGGAAATTGATAGTGGTAATGGTTGTACAGCGTTGTGAATGTACTTAATGCCACCTAATTACACACTTCAAAATGGTTAAAATAGTTCATTTTATGTTATACATACAATTACAATAAAAATTTGAAAAATAAGGCTTGAAAGATCACATATTTAGGATAAAAAGAATTGAATACAACTGAAACTACACTGTGTGGCACACTCCGGTCCTGCAACACTCCTCTCATCTTTTCAGTCTTCATTAGCAGAACTCCTTCATCACTTCACACGGTATCACTCATTTTACAGATAAGAAGGCTAAAGACTAATATCTAGAGACAAACAATAAATTGCCCAAGTGCACCCCCAAGTTGGGCACTAGATTGAGGACACCCTTGTTTCCATCCTATCTTTCAGCCAATGACCTTGTATCTCATAACTTCAATGTCATGAGACACTTACCTTATGTTATAAAGAAAGAATATGTGTCCCTAATGTAAATGCTATTTCTCTGCTTTCCACATAGCCAAAGCCCACAAATGAAGAAGGCACCCTGCCATGCACACATCACGTGCTCCATAGGCAATTTTTTGTCGTCATTAAAAATAATTTATTACCCACAAATCTGATACCAAGAAAGACAATAGTCATCCAGAAAGAGACATAAAAACAACCAGATGGAGATTCCTGGTTTTATTATTTAAAGAAATACATAACAAATGATAATTCCTTAGCAACAGATTATTTGAAAGAAGAAGATAAAGATGCTGGAGGCGGGGATGATAACTAAAAAGATCACTGATGGTCCACAAGGATCAGAAAGCATGTGAACTTAAGGATTGCTTTCCAAATCTACATTTGACAGCTCGTTAGGGCTGAAGACGTGTGAGCTAATAAGGGGGTACTTCACTCGCTCATGTGGGAAGGTTTTAATGTCTGCTTCTCGCTCACTGAAACATGAGTTTCAGAACTCCACATATTCCATTTGGCCAGACTTTCAAAGAAATGTCTTTTCGCAGGTCAATTCTAACACCTCGAGATGGACCAGAGCACTTTCCCAAAGTGTTCTCCAAGGAATTTGAGTGCTAAAAGATGTACCCCAAGGAAAGTGTTCTGTGGTCAATTAATTTGAAAAATTCTGCTAAATAAAATCTCCCACTTAAAGATTGACTTTGCTCTTGATCATTTTAACATCTCCTTTTCCTGTGAAAATATTAGCCACTCCTCACTTCTGCTCTGCTTCCACGTGGGAGGAGTGTGCTTCCTGGACCCACTGGGAAGATCGACCAGGGGCCTTGCCTTAGCCAACGGGGTGTGAGCAAATATCATGTACACCACATCTAAGCAGAAGCTTTAAATGTGCTTGAAAGGCATGGGTCACCCTCTTTCTTCCTGCCCTGTGCCATAAGAAGAGTGTTCCAAATAGGGGCTGCTCCTTCAGCCTACATCTTGGAATGGAAAGCAGTGCGGGAGCCCAGCAGAGCCAGAGCTGACCTGCAGGTCTGGAAACAAGAAGTAATGTTAGGAGAAGCTTTCAGGCCTGGAAGATAATGAAATACCTGCTATTCCTGGAGGATCTACTAGAGAATGAGACTTGTTCAACTAAGAGGTGACAGAGGGAACTTTAGCAAAACATTGATGGTGAGTATTTAATATATTAATATATAATTGTAGAGCTAGGATTAAAACAAGGATGAAGACATGAATAAGTATGTAAATATTATAGTTATGACATAGTAAATAAGTTGGCATTCTTGGGAGCCAGGGCTCTAACTGTAAAGAAAAGTAATACAAAAACAGAGTGGGTAGAGACAGCAAGGAAGAACCTTATGGAGTTGGATTGGAATTGGAAGTGTCAATATAAACTCATGATGTCATTAAAAATTTTTAATTTTTTTTAAATCCTAAAAGCAATTACACTCCATTTAGGTGTGAGTACACCTAGCACCCTAGTCTTGGTTTCTAAATACCACTGCTAACTAAAAGGAGCCAGGGCTCCTTGGAGAAATGATTGATTCCAGGGCTTGGGCAGGGCACGGTGGGTCATGCCTATAATCCTAGCACTCTGGGAGGCTGAGGCAGGTGTATTGTTTGAGCTCAGGAGTTCAAGACCTGAGAAAGAGCGAGCCCCTGTCTCTACCAAACATAGAAAACATTAGGCAAGCATGGTGGTGCATGCCTGTAGTCCCAGCTACTTGGGAGGCTGAGGCAGGAGGATTGCTTAAGCCCAGGAGTTTGAGGTTGCTGTGAGCTAGGCTGACGCCCGGCTGTCTCTAGCCGGGGCAACAGAGTGAGACTCTGTCTCAATAAATAAATAAATAAATAAATAAATAAATAAATAAATTGATTCCAGGGCTCGGATGGGGAAGGTAAAGATAAGTCTGAAACATTTTGTCGTGCCAGAAAGTAAGGGAGTACTCATGAAAATGTTAGCAATATGTCAAAAGAACACAGGAGCCAATTTGAAAAGGTTCCTACTGGCCAAATCTGGGGAAATTTGAGCATCAAAACAAATGGATTTAAATCCATTTAATAAAATAGGAATTTATGAGTAAAAGATTAAAGAAAGAGAGAAAAAGAGGAAAGGAGAAAACACTTCCTTAAAGTAGAATGCAGACTAATAAATGTCAAAGGGGTGGGCCCACTCTGGATCTAAGCCTCCACTCACACCTTTTGCCTGGGCCACCTTGTCCGGGTCACAATCTGCACACTTGTATGCACAGGCCGTGGGAATCAGAAAAGGGTCCCCTTATCCACCAGAAGTGTCTAAAAAGGATGGACTGCACAAGAGAGGTTTTTACAATTAGAGGAGCCAAAAATAAATAAATATAGAAAGAAATAAAAATAAAGCAATGGGGCAACAGAATAAGAGGTGATGAAAAGACCCAGTGCAGGGAACATCGGGTCCCAGAGCTACTGACAGCAGAGAAAGGAGCTGATGACCAAGAAGCAGAAGACCACCCTGCAATTCCACAGCCCTTGAACCCACAAGAATAACAACCATGCAGCATGAGCTGCTGTCACTCTCCTTCCTGAATCATCACAGATACCAGCCATCGGTCATGGAGCTTTTTCCTACTGCTCCTGGATGCATCCTCAGAATCTTTCTCAACACAACACCCCACTGGTTTTTCATCCAAGGCAAAGGACATCTTCTCTCTGTGTGTGAGAGCTTTATGAGGTTGAGGGGTAGGAAATGGAAGAAATCAAGGAAGAAGAGCCTCTAGTGCTGGTTCTCAGTTCAGTGTGTGTGTCGGTGACAGACCTAAACTGGGGACTTCTATAGTAAAAGAGTACAGAACATTTTAGAGTTTTCCACCCAAACAAGTATGATAATTTTAACAATTACAGTGCTTTAAAATTTCATTCCTTCCCAGCTTTAAAGAATCCAGTCTCTAAGCATTGAATTCAGAAAGCTTGAATTTAACTATAAAGTGTGAAAATGAGCACGCCTAACTTTTACTAAATCTACCTGTGGCACTGGGAATTTATAGTCGTAGCTAAACCAAATGCCAATCAAAAGCTGGTGTTCAACTTTCACACTTCCATTTAAGAATCAGCAATTTAGACTGTGACGGCTCCAAGGGAAATAAAATTCCGCCAGTTTTCCCATGATCCCTAACGTCACAGAAGGCTGGAACTGTTAGCTAAGAACACTAGTATCTTAGGGAAATAGAAGGAGAATGACGCAGATGAGTTGTAGAGTTTTCGTACTAAGGCTAGGCTGTAGTCCTGTTTTTCTCAAGCCCAGCGTTCTGGGCATCGAAGCCCACATTTATCTGCATGTCTTCTCTAAGATTACAGAATCTCCTACAAAAAGCTGAATTTGGTGACTTAAGATGAAAATTGCCCTGGGGACTTGTGCAGTAAGCTAGAGGAGGGGTCGGCAGTCTTGTTCTGCAAAGGGCCAGATAGTAGATATTGTCACCTTTGCCAGCCACAGTCTCTGTCCAACTACTCAACTCTGCTGTATAGAGGGAAAGCAGCCATAGACGATCCGTAAACAAATGGACATGGCTGTGTTCCAGTAAAACTTTATTTACAACAGCAGGCCTGAAGCTGGATTTGGGCCACGGCCACAGTTTGCTGAGCCATGGTCACAGTTTGCTGAGCATAGCATGCAGTTGAGTTGCAAAGTGGTTTTCCAGATGCAGCTGCCAACTTCCACGGCACCCTTGTATGAAACCTTTCCTTCTGGTAGTTCCCAACACGCCTTTCTTTTAAAATCCAAGGGGATGTTTATGTGCTAATGGATACATCACTGCCTCCTGATTTCTTATTTACAAAGTATTTTAGGAACTACTGGGATTTAGCCTTCCAGCAACCTCTCAGCACAAGCAGAGCCTGGAGGCTCCACTGAAAAGGCTCCTAATGCACAATTAAAATGTCATCACTGGAGATGCTTTTTTGCACCCTGCACTTGAGTTTGCTAGAAAAGTTCATATTTGCCTTTTCATTCCTCGTCCTGCATTCTGATGGCTTCAGGCCTTTAGCATGGGCCATATTTAAATTGTCAAGAGATGTCAACAAGCTGTGAGGGACAGCCTCACACTGGCAGCAATTACTAGAGGGCAGTGATCAATGGGAGTCTTTTGTTAGCATTGCAGGATCACCACTGGCTCAGGAAGTAAGTGTCCCAGCGGTTTAGGTGAAAGCTGAAAGGGACAAGCAGTTTCACTCTCGCTGCTCAAAAGCCACAAACCTACACTTGCCCCATTAATTATTCCTGCCCAGAAGACAAGGGCTGTTGCTGCCGTCAGCTGAGGAGAGGGGGTGGCCAGAGACTCGCAGACGTTCTATTTACAGAGCCAGGAAATGCATCCTTCTTGCTTTCCGGGAGACAGTGATTGCTTTATTCCACTGTGATTCCATCTGTAAACAGGTAAAGGACGCATGACAGACATTTGGAAATAGAGGGTTTTGAAACTTCGGTCATGTTTTTTGACTTCGGATATTATATCTAGCTGGCACAATGACCTGATTAAGGACGGCAATGTGAAAAAGATGCCCTTTAAGATCCACAACGCCTCTGTGGGCTTGCTCTTCTGCCTTGCATTTTTTATTTTTACACCTTCTTGCTTTCAAGTCAACTGCCTTGCACAAAAGAATCTAGAGCCAGAAGTTGAAAGTAAGGTCCACTCAGGCCATGTGGGGAGGCGGCAGGCTTATGAGGAGATTAGCTGTTTTTTTTTGTGGAGCCAAGTTCCTTTGATAGGGTTCGCCACAGAGGATAAGAAAATTGCTAGGAAACAGAGAGAATAAAAGAATATATAGAGACTAAGGTATAGTTTATAGTGTTATATAAAAAGATTAGAATATTAGCAGGGTACTCAGAAGACAAGACATATTTTTGTGAATGTCTAGCAATATGGTTAGATTTATGCAGGTTTTTATAATCATAGGTATTAATTATCAGTTGTCAGAGTAATATATTTGTATATCAGGGAATGTAGTTGTTAGGGGAGACAAATAGTGGGTTGGGGTTAAAAGTCCTCTTAAAGGGCTTTTAACAAGTTTTAATTAATTTAGGTGAACAAATAGGTATAAAGTCTTTTCAGGGCTAACTTTTAAGTTTAAAGAGGTAGTTATTAATTAATAAAGGTATAGTAATTTTATATTTTTTGATTTAGTTATTGTGGACTTAAAGGCAGACAGACAAGAGACGGGTTGTTGATAATATAGGGGCATGTCTTTGGGCAAAGTGTATTTATTGTTTTTGGCTCTTATCCTGTGAGTCATATTTATTTTTGTCTTATTTTTTAAGACATAAGGAAGCTTATAGATTTTGAGATATCGGGAAACTTTTTTGGAAAATATCTTTATTGGAGATTTGAGAGTTTTTTTAAGGAAGCCTCTGATAAGAGCATTAATGAGTTTATATATATTTTTAGGGCAAAACTTTGTAAATTTTTGTTTTTGTCTTTAATATAGCAATATTGGTCAATATAATAAAATAATGATTTTATGAAATATATCTCATTGATTCTTCAATCATTATTTCTCAACAAGGCCATCCTTCCATCCTAATTTCCATAAAGAAAATGGAACCTAGAGTATGTACCTAGAGTTATTCTTTCAAGGAAGATGAAGTCAAAATCCCATTTTCACTTGATATTGTTTTTTCTGGATTTGCCCACACTATTCTCCTAGTTAAATGCTGCCTCCTCCACGAAGCCTGGTCCCATGTAAAAAGCTAGAAGTGATCTCTCTTGCCTCTGACCTTCCATAGGAATTTCCTACACTTCTCCAACACACCATCTGCAGGCAGGCCTTGAGGCCTCAATGTGCACAGCCTCGCCTTCGTCACCTTCTCTCTGCCCCTTGAGAGCAGGATGCAGGTCCCATTCCTTATACTGTCTCCATGGGGCCCAGGACAGTGCCTCAAATGAAGTAGGGGCTCAATAAATGCAACACAAGTGAACAAAGGAGCTCCTACTGCTGTCTCTGAGACTCAGGGGACCACCATAAGCACAAATATTTGGCATTATAAGTCACCATGTTCTTGCATTTGACTGCCTCTCCAATTAAGATTAGAAGAACACAAAAGTCCTTTCCTTCCTTGATAAAAAGAAAACTTCAGACAACAATCAATGTCTGACTTTTCTATGGGGAGATGAAGAACAGTGAACACAAGGAAGGCTTTATGAACTAAATCCCAGAAACAGTGCTATTGCAGAAAGGAAAACGGAATGCCATTTGTGCAACGATCTTGAATTATCATCTTGCTTATACACAACAGGGTCCTACACTCAGAATAGCACTGGGCTCTAACATCAGCTGGAAGATATTCACAAGAAGCCAAAGTGAGTTGGCTACACCAGGATCCCCTCTGATCACCTCCTTGGCGGCTCCAGCAGAGGGCCCCCTGCACGTTGGGTCAGTTTCTCACCCCCTAGAACATCCTCTTAGAGGAGAATTCCCACCAAATTCCATAGGCTGGAAAGCTGGCATGCTGCCTCGGGATGAGAACAGATAATGATGGATGGGGCTGGTTCCCAGCGAGACTTTCATGGAGGAAGTTTCCTTCTGAGCACTGACACTTCACTATCAGATCTTTGAGTAGCGCTATTCCGTGGGGCACCCCCAAAATGGAAAGAACATCCAGCCAGAGAAATGTTTCCCATTTAAGAATTGGCTTTGTGGAGAAGTAATTATGTCCTAAGGTAAATTTCTAATATAAGACAGGACAGCCATTTCCATACACGAAATGATACCATTTAACTTTATAGCCGTATCTTTCCTCAAGCAGTTAAGTTAATTTTTAGATGAAGGGCTTGACTGTCTATTTTTACTACCTGTAATCTGGTTTTCTGTAGCTTTCACAGCTATGGCTCTTCATTTCTATGTGAAAAAAAATCATGGAGATTATCAGGAGTGTAGTTGCAACCATTCAGTCATATCTACAAGGTCTGAAGATTTATGACAGGCGGGAGATACTTCCTTCCCGACAGAGTTTGTTGTAAATCGATTCCTAGGGTGACTAAACTGCAGGAAGTCACCTTCATAATGTGTTACTTGCTGCATGGGTTTGGCATAACCTGAAATGAGAATAACTATTTCTGACTTAGGATGTATAGAAAAAAGTTGCCGTCCTCTGGCTCAGTTTGCAAACCTGCAAAATGGACGTAACAATGTTTACTTATGTCACATGAAAAGCTGCAGTTTATAGTTGAAATTTTTATCTTATAATGATGAAATGAAACTAAATGATAAAAAGGTATTATTACCATAATAGCCAAAACACCAACAGAATGCAAGATGCAGGAAACAGGCTTTGTTTATACAGAAAAAAGACAACTATGCCCCCATGAACTTTATTGAAAGGGAAGCAAAAACAGGGAAAGGAGTGAGGAAAAAATGATTTTTTTAGCCAATTGAAAGTAGAAGAAAAACAGCAGTGACATAAACCTTGGCGGAGTCTTCCAGCTTCCTGCGCACCTGGGGACTGCAGGCGTTTCATCAGATTGGTCAACTTCACCGATCACCTGTCTTCAGCTTCCACTTCTGACAAAGTCAGTTTGATCCTATAAAAGATTTATTCTCCAGTATCTCTATCTATTGAAGACAGTGATTCTTAACCTATTTGGTTTAAAGTTTCCTCTGCTAACCTGGTAAAAAAGTTTCCTCTGCTATACCCAGTCAAAATTCATGTAGGCATATCATAATAACAACAGCAACAATTATAATGACAACATCTAATACTGAGAGAGCACTTTGGGTCCAGGCCTTGCGTGAAATGCTTGATACGCATTTTCTCATTTAATCCTCACTCCAACCCAATGCAGCAAATATTATTCCCCGCATCTTGTAAATGACTGAAAAAGCTTGGAGAGGTTAAGGAACTTAGCTCCCCAGGCAAAAATGTACTCACAATTGAGTGAATTTGTTGAGGCCTTCCATGGACCACCAAGCACACACCCCAGGTTAGGAACCCTGCCCTCTGCACACAGAATAGCTGCAAACAAGATGTCCTAAATTCAAAGCTCATTCCAAAACGTCAAAAAACAATACACATATATATGTGCATGTGTATGTGTATATGTGTATGAATCACCATATCTACAAATCAATAACCATTTTATTTCTGATGCAGCTCTCTAAAGTTGCTTAAGACTGGTGAACTGTTTCATCTCTATCCAGCTCTGCCAGCTGATAAGATACTAACATCTTATGTTTACACCACACCTCCACTCATCAAATAAAAACTGCACTCCGTTGCTATGAGCTTCTGCAATGACCCTGGGGAGGTGTCATATAAAGTGCTACCAACCAGCAGACAGGTTCACAGTCCCTCAACTGACATTGGTAATGAATAACATATTACCTGGGGCCTTGAAACCCCTCTCAGACCCATTACGGATGACCCTTTCTGTCACTGGGCTGATCTTCGGCTGGTGTTTAATCATAGGCCTGCAATGACAACAGAGGCTTGGAGCTGGCCTTTGCAGAAGGGTCTAGGAGAGAGGTAATTAACGTTAAGTGCAATGGAGGAATCCTGAGAGTAGTTGCCAGGCGGCTAGGTCTTTTGTCAGCCGGCATCCAGGTGAGGTGGTATTGATCCTGGCGGCAGGTGGCGCTTGAGAGGCTCCCCAGGCTGCCCTAAGCCAGCTGTAGCCAACCTTTTTGGCACCAGGGACTGGTTTCACGGAAGACAATTTTTCCACGGACGGGGGTGGGGGCAGTGTGTTTCAGGATGACTCAAGCACATTACGTTTATTGTGCACTTTATTTCTATTATTATGACATTGTTACTTGACACTCACTGATAGGGTTTTGATGTGAGTCGGCAGGCAATTGATTTATTATGGTCTCTGTGCAGTCAACTCTCTATGCTAATGATAATCTGTATTTGCAGCTGCTCCCCAGCGCTAGCATCACCGCCTCAGCTCCACCTCAGATCATCAGGCATTAGATTCTCATGCATTAGATTCTCATTCTCATATGCAACCCTACTGTAAATTGCATATGAGAGGGATCTAGGTTGATCCCTCCCATATGCAATTTACAGTAGGGTTCCCACAGCTCACCTCCTGCTGAGTGGCCTAGTTCCTAACAGACCACAGACCACTACCTGTCTGCAGCCTGGGGCTTGGGGACCGCAGCTGAAGCCATCCCGTCCCCACAGGCTTGCTGAAGGGAACGTCAGCATCTCATTAGTCTTCCAAAGGGAAGTTCGACCTGAAGAAGTCGGCCTTCCCTTCAGGCTTCTAGGGCCTCTGCTTGATGGCGAAGCAGCTTTAGAGGGAGGATGCTGCCTGTCAGGATGTGTTCCTCCCTCCTCCTTCCCAACAACAGACCTTGAAGTCCAGGTGGTAAACTATGAACCTCCTCTGATCACAAGAAATTGCCGGGGGAATTCATCCAGTCCCTTGATTATGGGAATCTGTAACGAGCTGGCTGCAGCCCTCCAAAGATGAGCTTTCCAGCTAACTCAGAGCTGAGCTCTGTGTCATACACGTGTGGTCATTCCCTACCCAAATTTAGTGACCTGACACCTGGCCAAGAAAAAAACAAAAAGTGAATGTCAAAAAAGAAAAAAAAAACTCAGAAAATATCAGAGAGATGTAGCATGATAGAGTTTCTTTAAACTACAGTGAATGAAAGAAGTTAACCGTGATCAGCCATTTCATCCACCATGAAAAATAAATTACCCATGTAAAGCCAAGATACTTTTTCAAAACACCATCCTGGAGTTATTTACCATCATCCAATTTTCCAAACA
>CAUYRT010060089.1:0-26991 GCA_963574885.1 Lepilemur ruficaudatus
AGTAGAGACGGGGTCTCGCTCTTGCTCAGGCTGGTCTTGAACTCCTGACCTTGAGCTATCCACCCGCCTCGGCCTCCCAGAGTGCTAGGATTACAGGCGTGAGCTACCGCGCCCAGCCTGGAATAATGTCTTAAGCCAGACAAAAATGTGTTATAGAAAAGCATTAATAAATTTTGTTCCATAAACAAAGACAAAAGGTAACTCTTAGGGTGCAAAAGATAACTACAACACTTATAGATGATAAAGGACTAGCATCAAGATTTTATAAAGTCTAACTCTGACAACCAAATTAAAAAGAGAAAAGAAATTATTCAGAGACACGAAATTCACAGAAGGGACATTCACCTAAATGGCCAATGAACATATGGCAAAATGTTTAATCTCCCTAGAAAACACGGAGATACAAAACCACAGCCACACTACCAGCACACCCCAAGATATCATTTCAAATCCAGATTGGTAAAATAGAAAATATATTAATATGATAAGATATTCATAAAAGTCATATTAGTTCCAAAGTTGAAATTTATAAATTTGAGGATTCTTATTGTGAAAAAGAATGTAAGAATATGTTACTTTCAAAAGATTTCACAAAATCCTATAACGTGTGAAAACAGGAGTTTGGCTGGGGGCCATTTCATGTGAAAATCCCTGTAGAGCTCTTACCTTTCATTATCTTCATAGTAAGACTTCATCTGTGCCCAAGCAAGAATATTGGGAATTCAGCAGTATTATAAATATGGGTAGGAATATAAATGTGTACAACCATGTTGGATTTTCAGGAGTAATAAATAATATCCCATTTCCCCATCCAAGGATTGAACTAACTAAGATACATGGAGTTATCAAGCAAAGAAGACCAAAATCACACCCTTATCATTAATAAAGTCTAGGTTGGTCCCGATGCGTAACAACACTGGACCACCTAATACTGAATCCCAGGATTAGGCAGACTGGCCAGGTCAGCCACAGACAGTGCTGGTAAACTCAGGCTTTCCCATCCGTGGCCTTTTCTTAGCCTTCCCACGTTGCCACGGTCAGTTGGAAGGAAAGAACACATTCAGGGAAAGCCCTGAGAGAATCAAAAGAGGAAGGTGGCAGAGCTATGCACACCCAGTCTCTCTTTCCAAAGTCACCAAATAATCCTTTCTATTTCCGCAGAGAAGAGGCAAGAGATAAGGTTGATAGAAGTCAACTGTTCATAGTTGTCTCCTCACATGGAAGGAAACTTCAAGCTTGGTATGTCATTTCCTGCACCATCAATCTACTTAGGATAAAATGTGTGATATTTAACAAAATTGAAGACTAAATGCCCCAAACATATCTATTTCATTTTAATATTAAATATTTATATCCTAGAACAGTGATTCTACACAAGAGACACACTTGGAAAGCCCTGAGAAAAATAAGCATATAAACAAAACAACTAATGTACACTCAAACAATGGAAAAATACACAGCACTTAAAAAGAATGAACTTGATCTACAGCCTGTGTACATGAAACAACTTTGGAAAATGTTAAGGGAAAAAAAAAGAAAAATTTAAAAGTAAACTATTGTACGAATTTTCAAACAAAATTATGCTTGTTACAGATGGATGCATATGTAATAAAGGCATTAAAATACACATACAGAACACATATCTTAGTCAGAATACCTATAGAAAGGAAGAATGGAGAATAGGGAAGGGAATATATAAAGCTTTAACGCTTTAGTCTTTAATAACTAACAGAAATACTGAAAACATTATAGCAAAATGTAAACATTTTTTAAACCCAGGTTGTAGGCACATGCATGTTTCAGTACATTAGAAATATTTCAAGAGTAAATTATTTAAAATATTTATTACAGAAAGATAAAAGTACCAGGAATACAGAGGAGAGCCAGGTGGGTCAGCACTCTTCACCTTATGTAGACCTGTACCAATTTTTTCAGCCTCAGATTCTTCCACTCCCCCCATATGTACCAGCCACATTAAAGTACTGGAGTTTCCTGGATTTTGAGGGGGAGGGGTAGAGTTTCTGTCTAGAAATGTCCATACACTTATTGGTGGATATTTAGCTCACTTGCAATTAGTTGCAATTATAAATAATGCTGTAATAAACATCTCCTATGTGTTTCATTATGTACTCATTAGAGTTTTGCTAGGGTAATGATCTTCATTCTAACTGTATTATAACACTCACTTGGGAAGATTTTTAAAATACCATTATTCAGGCCCCCTTGCTCCACACAAAATGATTCTTACTTGATGAATCTCAGTGATGTCTTGGGCTTTCAAGTGTTTTCTTATCAGACTGTCTGCGTACTTCTTACATATAGAACTACTGCTCTAATGGACTTATATTACCTCTTCTATAAAGCCATTTAGTCATCTCTCGGGCCTCCTCTGGGCCCACATTGCACCTTATTCAATAATCTACTGTATTATATGCAGCATATTTTATAGTAGTTAGATGATAGATAGATTCTTCTATATATTTAATCTATGTGAATACAGGAGACTAAAAAAATAAAATTGTGCCATGAGTGCTGAGAGAGGATAATAATGCAATGTTAATGAGACAGTATTCTAAATTATTGAACTTTTGCAGAATTTGCATGTGATTAAATGATATATTTCTAATCAGAGGGCTAAACCTACCATCTTGTACAAAGTTGAAACTAATAAATATTTGCTAATCAATCGAATATGACCAACATCAATGGATTATTGATTCTAGATTATGAAATTGTACTGGATATTTAAAAATGCAAGTTCCTGCATGTTTCCTAATAATAAAACCACCATAAAGATATTTTGACTTGGTAACAGTTAAAACTCCAAAAGTTTAATTTCTCAAGAATATAATTATTGTAGAGGTTTTGGTATGTTTTAATATAAAAATACACAAGTGATTTTTAAGATTTGATATTTATCAGGTTTATATAAACCCACAGGCCAGTACTACCTGCACTTATTTGACCAAAACAAACTATATAAATCTGACTATTATTATAATTGCAAAGATAAGGAAATAAAATCTCAAAAATATAAATAATTATCCAAGATCACTTAGAAAGATCTAGGATGCAAACTCAGTTCAATTTCCTTATACTACCCATATAGTGTCTATTAAAAACTAAAGTTTTTTTTAATATAACATAAAAATCTAATAAGAGTAATTGTTGAATATTGATTTGAATAGTTCTTGAATTTTGAATATTAAGAAATTCTTATATTATCTAGTAGCAGTTATAAGCCAAAAGTTATGTAGAATATTTAAGTTTGTTTTGTTAATAAATCTGATAATGACACCTCATCCCTTTTTTTGGCAAGTCACAAAATTTACATTTAATGGAGAGAATGTCTCAATTTGAGTTTTTTCTATTTGTCTTAAGCACTGGCAACTTCTGCCACTTTCCCGGTACAAGTTCTAGCAGATGGCAAAAGGGAATGAGTAAGAAGCAAGCAAATATTCATAGAAAAATTGGAACCATTCACCGTGCTTAGAAGAAAGCTAATTTTTTTCTTGAATATATTCTCTTGGTCGTGATTCTATTTGAATAGATTTGATATAGCATACTTTTCATAGTGAAATCATTATATTTTTACATGCAAGGATAAAATTCATCTATTTTGATGGTGGTCTCCAAGGACTACTAGGACTACCATCCAAGCAAATTTGAAACATCTCCTTTCTGTGGCCCTTTCCGCCCTTGCATCAGAAATGAGAATTAATTTTATTGTGGCAATTTTCAAACTCCATCATTTACTTTGCTTTGTTTTTAGGGACAATATTACTCTTTTCATTTCTAACTTCCTCCTTGTCTTTCTGAAATCATTTCCTCTTCAATGAAATTGCATTTTCTCCTGGCACTCAGTTTAGTGATATTTAGCTATAGTTTAGTTATGTTTAATTATATTTTATATTATAGTTATATTTAGCACTCTCATTTAGGTACACTTCCCCATTTTTATTAATTTTATCAACTGTTTCAAAAAGTTCCTATTTTTCTTACCCTACAATGTTTTCACTGCTTACTTTCATTTGAGAGGTTGATGTCTTTCTTCTAAATTCATCTAATTATAATCACTTCTTGGCCTTTTGGCTAAAATTAAGTGTAAATTCATCCAATTGTAATTACCACTCAACTAGCAACACCATTGAGATTTTCTATTCTAATCTAAATTAATCTCTTCTAGTCACACTTAGTCTATGTAGGAAGATCAAAAATATTTAAGATAAGTATGCATATTAGTTAACATTTAAATTATAGAGATTTCATTTAGTTTGCACCAAGTCATGTGTTTTGGAGTAATATTTTTTCTACCACATAAAAATGCAGAAAACATTTGAGGTACAAGAGTAGTAGGAAATTATGTGATGTCTTTACACATTGATTATCAAACACTTAATAGAAGACAAACTTTAGGAAATATGCCTTCTCCGAGTATTTTTTCCAAACTAACATCTATTCTCTTTTCACTTCTAAAAAAATCTATAGAAATTTTAAACATCTAATATCTTCCTTTTATTGTTATAATTTGACATATAATTGTTTTAATTGTTATAATTTAGAAGAAGTTTTTAAGATGCTTGAGGAAATCATATAAATCTTTAATGGAAATGTAGCAACCCAAAATAGTAATATTTCAACTCATGACATTAAATCTACATTAGTTAAAAGAAAGGGATCTTCTAAAATGAAATTTCACTTAACCTGTAAAATTATCAGTGTGTATTAATGTCTCTTTTTGATCATTAGCAATAAATTAATAAGTGAAATTTTAAAAAGATATTGAAGTTAATTCTCTCTTGGTTAAGTAAACTGATATTACAATGCAAATGAGATATAGTTATGTTTGGTTTCCTGCAATTCGCCTTTTAGATTTCATAGAATTTCTCTGTTATCCTGATGTACAAGCTTGATATATTTCCAACCAAACACTTGTGTTTGATATGGCTAGGAAATGCTACTCTTGTCTTACTGAGTTCCTGTTTCAATTGTAATCTTGGGATTCTTTAAACATTACTTTAGGAATAGGCAGCTACTGAAAACTTGCAGTTTAGGGCTACAGTAAGATGCAACATTCTTTCATTATTTTAAAATGCATTTTTATAGTTGTTTAAAAGGTGAGATTAAAAACAGAAAAAATATACTAACAATATTTAGACCTGGCTCCAAAGAAGTTGAATTGCTTAGTGCTTGGACTAGCAGATGGCAAATAAAGATAAAATGAAATAATTAGTTTGGGATCAAAGAACCAAGCTAAGTAATATAAATGGGATAATCTTCCAGCATACTAGTAAGGAAAAGGACGTGGATTCTGTACCAATGAAATTACTAAAATAATCAGTTTAATACACTGGGGAAAAGAATCCTTTTTCAATAAATGGTGCTGGAAAAACTGGATAGCCAACATGTAAAAGACTGAAACAGGATCCACACCTTTCACCTCTCACAAAAATCAACTCACGCTGGGCAGCAGACTTAAACCTAAGGTGTGAAACTATTAGAATTCTAGAGGAAAATGTTGGAAATACTCTTCTAGACATTGGCCTAGGCAAAGAATTTATGAAGAAGACCCCAAAAGCAATCACAGCATCAACAAAAATAAACAAAGGGGACCTAATCAAATTAAAAAGCTTCTGCACAGCCAAAGAAACTGTTACAAGAGCAAACAGACAACCTACAGAATGAGAGAAAATTTTCAGAAGCTACACATCTGATAAAGGGCTGATAACTAGAATCTATTTAGTACTCAGGAAAATCAGCAAGGAAAAATCAAACAACCCTATCAAAAAGTGGGCAAAGGATATGAACAGAAATTTTCCAAAAGAAGACAGAATAATGGCCAACAAACGTGAAAAAATGCTCAACATCTCTAATCATCAGGGCAATGCAAATCAAAACCACAATGAGATATCACTTATCTCCAGTGAGAAAGGCCTTTATTAAAAAGTCCCAAAACAATAAATGTTGGCATGGATGCGGAGAGATAGGAACACTCCTGCATTGCTGGTGGGACTGCAAACTAGTTCAACCTCTGTGGAAAGCAATATGGAGATACCTTAAAGTGATACAAGTAGATCTACCATTTGATCCAGCAATCCCATTACTGGGCATCTACCCAAAAGAACAAAAAAGACTCTATAAAAAAGACACCTGCACTCGAATGTTTATAGCAGCACAATTCACAATTGCAAAGTTGTGGAAACAACCCAAGTGCCGATCAATACACGAGTGGATTAATAAAATGTGGTATATGTATACCATGGAGTACTACTCAGCTATAAGAAACAATGGTGATATAGCACCTCTTGTATGTTCCTGGATAGAGCTGGAACGCATTCTACTAAGTGAAGTATCGCAAGAATGGAAAAATAAGCACCACATGTACTCACCAGCAAACTGGGTATTAACTGATCAACACCTAAGTGGACATATAGGAATAACATTTATCGGGCGTTGGGCAGATGGGAGGGGGGAGGAGGTGATGAGTATATACACACATAATGAGTGTGATGCACACCATCTAGGGGATGGACATGCTTGAAGCTCTGACTCCGGGGGAGAAGGGCAAAGAAGGCAACTCATGTAACTTAAACATTTGTACCCCCATAATATGCTGAAATTAAAAAAATGAATCAATAAGATAATGATTATTATTAACATATAAACACTATTACTGAAAATAATTTGTCTATATAGAGGAAGGAATGCTAAAAATGATTTGCTTTGGTTCAAATATGCTAGGTGCATCACTGCAGATGGAAAGATTAATTTCAATTAACAAGGTGAGACAAAACTTGAAAAAGGAGAGCAATCTTGAGCCTAGATGCAAAGGTAAAGAGTACTTTTTTTTCCACTACTGCATCTGACCTCCCTTCTGATTGGGAAATTCCTTATATGTATTATCTCCTACACGGGAAGCTTATATTCTGTCCCACCACCAAAGCCAAAAATATCTGGATATGGCCTTCCTCAAAGGCCTGGCAGGCACATGAGCCACACTCGGTCAATCAGATGCTCCTGCAAGTGACACACGGAAGCAGGTAAAGTGAAACATCCTGTCCGCTGTCAGCTGCGGTGGCAGAGGCACATTGGAGACAGGGAGAGGTGGTGGCAGCAGGGAACAGGGTCTGCTGTTCCAGCTGTGCATCCTTATCATACCCTTCTGGGGTCTGAGCTTGGCTGTGGTTCCCACTGTTTAGGGTCTATCAGTTCCCACTCATTCCCTGAGCCTCGTGTGTTTAGACTGTCCTTTCACCCTATTTTGCCTAAGCCAATTTGACTCACTTTCTATGATTTGTAGTACGGAACTCTGATCAATACACAAAAAGGTGAATACAGTTTTGACCAGGTAATCATGGGAATCAGAGGCACTGGAAATGTGGGCTGAGAGAATAGCAAAAGTGATCTAGTGTGAACCAGTGGTCTGGGGTAGTGAAAAGTGGCCCAGCACAGACTGAGTTCCCAAGAAGTGACAGACAACATTGCAAAGTGAGGTGTCTAGGGCAGGTTGGGCTGCCATGACAAATGCCACAGGCTGCGTGGCTTAAACAACAGCAGTTTATCTTCTCACAGTTCTGGAGGCCGAAAGCGCGAGCTCAGGGTGCCAGCACGATGGGGTTCTGGGGAGGGCTCTCTTTCTGGCTTGCAGATACCATCTCACTGCTGTGTTCTCGCATGGCCGGGAGAGATAGGAAGGAAGCTCTCTGGTGTCTCCCAGAATGCCCTACTCCTCATGATCTCATCTTACCCTAATCACCTCCCGAAGGCCCCATCTCCAAATGCCATCACTTGTGGGTTAGAGTTTCAGCATGTGAATTTGGGGGGACACAATTCAGTCCCTAGCAGGAGGGAAGACAGCTTTCAGCCAGGGCCAAGAAGATTTTGTGTGCTACACATAGGAGTGTAACCCTTGAAAGGCTGGTAAAGGCAGGCTACAGAGACCTTTTATGTAAAGAAAGACTTGACTCAAACTCACTTTGCAGTGGCAGAGTGCAGGACAGACTTGAGTAAGGAAAGAAATAGGTTAGGAAGCTTATTTAAGAGGCTCCTGCGATAGTCAAGGCAAGCAATATAGAGAAGCGAAATTCCAGCAGCAGCAGAACACAGATAAGTGGAAAAGACAAGTCTGGCTTTGAGAGAAATTTCAAATGTGGAACCAACAGAATTAATCAGACATCTGGATGCGGGGGTGTGGGAGAGGGAGGAGCTGAGAATGACTCAGAGATTTCAGGCTTGGGTAGCTGGGAGGGTAGCAATGCCAATAATCAAATCAGGAGACACAAAAGCAGGAGCTGGTTTGGAGCAGTGGCGGCATCACGATTTTGGTTTTTGAAATTCTGGGTTTAAGGAGCTGATGGGACACCACAGAGATAGGTTCAAGTTAGGAATAAAATCTGGAGCTCAGGACAGAGGCAAAGGCCAGTGAAGGAGTTCAGGGGTTCACCTGAAAAGACATGGAAGTGGGAACGCATGAGCCCACCCTCGAGAGGGACAACAGAGGAAAGAAAAGAAATGCAAGAAGAGAAACTTGGTAAACACTGGTAGTGGTTTTCTGACATTGTAATAAAGCACTTAATGAAGAAGGAAGCAAATTTGGAGAATGTTTTCAATGTCTCAAAAAGAGAGATGCTGAAATAGGAGGGGATGATCAAGGGTATTATTATTGAGAAGTCACCAAGACAAGGACCTAAAGATGCTCTTGTTAAGGTCTGGGGGATGAAGCCTAAGGAGGAGTTTTAGGAGAGAAAGAGAGAGAGGGAATGTGTGTGTGCCCGTGTGTGTGTGTGTGTGCGCACGAGTGTGTTGGTCAAATGGAAGAGGCAAAGCCCATGTTGTAACTGGTTCATAAAGTGAGGAAGTATAAATTAGTCTTCTGAAAGTTTCTTTCAGAGATGGAATGGTAGCTCAAATTAACAGAAATTTTTGGTGCCGTTTTTAGGTTTTTTTTTGACAGTGGGAATTTTAGCATGCTCAAGGAAAACATATTTCCCTACAATGTACATAAGCCAATAGCATAAGTCCCTATATATAGAAAGACGCCTGATTAATGTATTTGACAAAGGGAAGCAAGCAGTACATACTCTGCATGTAAGGTGCTTAGCACAGGAAGCACTCAATAATAATAATTATTATTATTTTTATACTCCAAATTCCTATATTATTATAGAGGGATTTCTACTTGTTATTTGGAGTCCTTTGTTCCCCTTCCAAGATTTTCTTTAAGTGGCATAAACAAGCAAATAACTCAGAGCAGACTGTGTTCATAAGAAGGCGGCAGCCCCTTTTGTAATACAACAGAAGGGGTGCCAAGAAATCTCCTTGATTTAACTATACCTGGAATTTAGGAGTTTGATGACTGAAATTACAGTGCTATAATTTTTTCCTATATGTTAAGGAACCTAAAACATAAATATATTTGACACAAGGAGGATCAGAGAAGATAACACATCATACTATTAGTCTCTTGCTGTGCAACAGCTTATTAGACCCTCTCTGAGTTAGAACTGAATGAAAGCAGCCCAGTAGCCACAGAGGTAAGTTGCTCTGGCCTCAACTCAAAAAATACCATGCCACTGTGCTGTAAGGAGAGCTGTGAGCTGAGAGTTTCCACCTGTAGCACATTAGATGGTAAAAATTCCCTGCTGAGCCGCTCCTGGAAGCCTGGAGAAAGTGAGGGCTCTATCTAAATGAAGCTGAAATGCCTGAATGGCCTTCACAAACGGTGGAGGAGGAAGGCATTACAATGGTCAGGGAAGCAGCCTTGCTGTAATGCACATATCATGTGAGGCTGAGGGCTCACCTGAGGGTTATGTGCCATGGGGGGTGGACACACCATTCACTGTGGCATTAGGAGTGTGCTGGTGAGAGGGACACCAGCGTCACTCAGAAGTTCAGTGGGGCATCTTCTCTGCAGGTCAGAGCTGATGGTTAGAGAGGCTGTCAAAGAGCTGGGCTCCTTAATACTGATGGGGATTATGGGGAGAAAAAGAAGTCAGACTCCAGTGCTTAACCACCAAAAGCAAGGAGTCTCAACTGTCATAACAATGCACAAGGCCAGTGACAGAGAAAGGGACTTAGCCCACAGAAAGTTTTAGAGAGCGTTTATACAACACAGCATCCCCTAGAGGCAAAATAGATGAGAAGCCAATAAGATTATTTAATACAATTCATCACAAGAAAGTAAGAACGTATGAGCTGAGGGTAGATGCCCCAGTGCAAAGCTTCAATCCTTTGCACAGTTGCCAAACCTGAATGGCCTCATTGACTGAAGAGGCATCAGGTCCCCAGAGGGAAGGACCCTGCAACACTCCAGAAGGTATATATTGTAATGATTTCCCCAGTCCTTTCCCAAAAGGACCTATGACCATTTACTCAGGTGTCCATACACTGGGGAGATTAGAATACCCAGATATTTTGGGGACTACTACACACAGGGCCTGAGTGGACATTAATACCTGGAGACCTGAATTGGTGTCATCATGGCCCCCTGTTAGAGTAGGGACATCTGGGGACTGGTAATAAATGAGTCTAGGCCAAAGTCTGGTTCACAGTAGATCTAGTATGACTATGAACACATCCAGGGGTCATTTTCTCAGTCCATGAAGGTATAAATGTGACAGCTATTACCTGACAAGTGGAATAACCCCTCACTGGGGGAATTCAACTGGAGGCTTCTGAAACTGTACCTTCCGATTCCCTCCAAGATAGTAAATCAAAAACAACTGCATTATGGGAGGGAGGATGATGAAGATTTAATGCCACTGTTTAAGATCTCAAGAACACAGTGGTGGTGGCTCTAATATTTCCATGTAATTCACTAATCTGGACAGATCCTGAAGAGTAAGTGTAGATGACCACTGACTCTTCAAGCAAGTGATAGCAGCTATTGATATGTCCAATATGTTCTCTTCTATCCTAGTCAATAAAGAGGATGAGAAACACTTCATGTTTACCTGGAACAGGCAACTCCTTTAATCCTGGTTTATGCCAATGTTATATTAACTCTTACACTCTCTGCGATAACACAGTCTGAAGAAATACAGACAATTGGGAAGTCTCACAGTTTGGCTGACTTTGATCGTTTATATGAGAGACAAGATACACAAGATGTGGCTAGCGCACTAGAGGCCTTGGTAAGACACAGGCATTCCAGATTTTTGGAGATAAATCCTACAATATCCAGGGGTCTAGGACATCAGTAAAGATTTCAGGGGTCCAGTGGTCAAGCTAGACATCTCCTCCAAAGTAAAAGACAATTACTGCATTTTGCCCCCCTACCACAAAAAGGAAGTGCAGCACCTCGTAGGTCATTTCGGGTTCTTGGCAAAACATACTCCACACCAATAAATACTGCTCTGGTCCACATACCAGGTGCTACGGTCTGAATGGTTGGGTTCCCCCTTTTCCCCAATTCAAATGTTGAAATCCTAACCCCCTAGTGATGACATTAGGTAGTGGGGCCTTTGAGAGGTGATTGGGTCATGAGGGCAGGGCCTTCACGACTGGGATTAGTGCCCTTATAAAAGAGACCCCAGAGAGCCAACTCATCCCTCTGCCCTGTGAGGACTTGGTGAGAAGACATCATCTATGAACCATGAAGCTCACAAGACACTGCATCTGCCAAAAACTTGATTTTGGACTTCCTATTCTCCAGAACTGTGAAAAACAAATTTCTGTCATTTATAAGATATTGAGATTATGATATTTTGTTATAGCAATCTGAACGGATTAAGGTACTGGGTGACGCAAAACGCTGCCAGCTTTGAGTGGGACCTGGAGCAGGAAAGGACTCTGCAGCAGGTATGGGATGTGGGGTAAGCAGCTTTGGTACCTGGGCCATGGGATCCAGCAGATATTACAGTGCTTGAGGTGTCAGTGGTGGGGAAATATACAGTCTGGAGCTGATGGCACACCCCAGTGGAGAATCACACTGCAGGCGTCAGGAATTCAGGAGCAAGGCCATGCCACCCGCAGCAGACAATTACATGTCTTTTGAAAAACAGAAGAGAGCATGTTACAGGGCCTGGCAGAGATGGAATGCTTGGCTTTGGGATATCAAATGACCACACATTCAGAGCTGTCCATTAGAAGCCGGTTTCTGTCAGACCCCTTCAAAGCTGAATTACCTACCACGGAGTTCTACTCAGCTGTAAGCACTGCCAGTGCTAGTTATGTTATTATGTAGCTAAGTATTGTACACTGCAAAGAAGTTAAAAACAACTTAGGAATTGTCATTTTAAAAAACAATTAAAATTCTTTAATCTTAAATGATGTGCAGAGCATAAAATATTAAAAAAATCAAGGACCATAAGAATAAAATATGCATTCACTTAAAATCAAAAGTACAATTAAAATCCAATAATCAAGACTATTTATTTCACTTTTAGTGCTTGAATTACTTGGTCACCTGGAAAATAAGACATGAGCTGGGAGTTTCTGGAGTGCACATTTTTTCAAATACCTTCCTAATTCATATTATGCAACACCCAGTTAAAATCAACTAACAAGTTTTCTTCACCTACTGTGTGTAAGGCACTGCACTCAGAGGATAACATAAAATGTGGCTATCTTCTCTTCAATGGGGGCACATCCCAGGAGGTAGTGTGATGTAAGAGTCCAACTGTTGGCGGTGGAGTCACAATGACCTGGGTCACGGTCCTGGCTCTAACACATACTAGCTAAATAACCTTGGACAAGTGAACTAGCCTCTCCTGGTCCTTAGCTTTGTTAGCCATACTTTCATGTGAGCCACTCTGAAGATTTAGGCAGGTAAAGAGGTAAGGCACATAAAGTAACTAGCATGATACTAGGCCAATGGTCACTTTTCAGTAAATGGTAGCTGGGGACAGGCGTTTGACACACAGCAGCAGAACCAGATACTGCAGTTGGGCTCGTGGACTTGGCTACATTTTGCCACAGTGTCTAAGTAAGCTGGTGATGGGGCAGAAGCTTGAGGCACACACCAGAGTACTGGCTCTCAGTCTGGGTTGGGCTTTCCCATCCCTGTGCTCCTCGAGAGAATGCTGAGGGAGTCCCGAGCAGCTCCAGTCTGGACTCATCCTGCCATGGCTCAGCTCTGGGCAGCTCCCAGAGTCCTAGCTCATTCTATCCCTCAAAACTATGAATTTAATTTCATCTGACTCTGTTCTCATCAGCACTAGGGTTCCCAATAAGGACCAGCTGAATCCAAACCCTAAGATTCTGTCTCAGGACTTTCATTTTATTTCTGAGATTCTGTGACAATCTCCTTAAAAAGCTTCCCTTTGCTGTCAGTGTCTTCCCATTTTAATTCCTCTTTATTCTCTGCCAGATCATTTTTAAGCTTCAGAAGGAGTTTCTATCAGTCTGTAGAGGCTTGATGCATTCTAGGTATTCAATATATTATTTACAGAATTGAATTAAACACAATCACTCTGAAGCACTGCTTCTGTGATGTCATTTCTCAGTTCAGCGTTGCTTGCTAACTCAGTCACGAAGCCTTAGGTTGTTTGACAAAGTCTTTCTGATGTATTTACTCTTGCTAATCCTTAAATTCCATAGTTCCCCACATATGCCCCTGCTTTGAGGTCCCCTCCACTTGTCCTTGATTGTTTCAGTGTGTCTTGCTCCTGCCTTTGCTTCTGCTTTTGTCCTTCCCTGGGCAACAGGGATTCTATTCAAATCACGTGCATCTTCAAGACCCATCCTAAGTACTGCTCCCTTCGGAAGCACGGCCCTGTGATGCTTGCCAGCAGGGACCACCTCCCTCCTGGATGCTGGGTGGCACTCACTGTGGTTACCAGGTGCTCCAACAATCACAGTCCATCTAGAACTTTATTATGTACTATCCTCAGGGCAGACTTATCCAGTAGGTAGATTAGGCACAGTACCTAGGGCCCCTGATACATCTAAGGACCCATGAAAATACCGTAACTATATATTTTTTTGAGACAGAGTCTCACTCTGTTGCCCAGGCTAAAGTGCTGTGGCGTCAACCTAGCTCACAGCAACCTCAAACTCCTGGGCTTAAGCAATGCTTCTGCCTCAGCCTCCAGAGTAGCTGGGACTACAGGCATGTGCCACGATGCCCGGCTAATTTTTTCTATATATTTTTAGTGAGATGGGGTCTCACGCTTGCTCAGGCTGGTCTTGAACTCCTGAGCTCAAATGATCCGCCTGCCTCGGCCTCCCAGAGTGCTAGGATTACAGGTGTGAGCCACCATGCTCAGCCTTAACTTCTTTTAAAATCAGAAGGTAAAAGTGAACTTTTAGGTTGATGAAAATGTTTAAAATATAGTATTTATAAATTATTTTTATAGCAATGCAGTTGTAAAATCTCGTTTTTCATTTTGTTTGTGGTGGAAGGGGCCCATGAAGGCATAAGTACGTAGGGCCTAAAAGAGTCAAAATGTAACCGTCTTATATTGTCCTATAATAGTAAGTCATTTTTTCTTAATTAGAGTGTTCAGGATGCTACTAGAAATCCCCAAGCTGACGTTTACTAACACCTAAGAAAACCCAGATATTAATGGAATTCTGTGACACATTTTTCAATTTTTCAAAAAGCCTAATAGAATAGTATATTTATTCATAAGCCCATACGAACTAACTAAAATGTCAATGTTCGTTGATTTTGGCTGGAACTACAGTGAGTTAGTTGGCCACACTGGTGATTTCATGCTGCTCAGTGGTTCTGATATGTTGCTAAATACATGGCAATTTCCGTGATGTGACTGGAGAACCAGACACCAGTATAAAGCCACACGTCCATCACAGAATACCCACATATAAGTGTCATATACAGAAGCCAGGTAAAATTAAGGTAAGGATGCTGAATATACACGTCTTTTATCATTTACTTAACTGCTTATTATCATCTGAGCCATTTTAATAATTATATGTCTGCAATTGCAAAATAGCATTATTATATTTTTATTATTATGAGCAATCATTTAAGAATTGGGCCCAAGTTGGGATGGGAAAGTAATAGAAGATTTTAAAACATGGGGTTTATGGAGAAGTGTAGGGGCAGGGAAACAGGGTAACTGATGAAAGGGTCAATGGTAGTGAAAATATTGGAAACCTGTGGGTGTTTCACAGACATCCTCTGTGCCTTTCCTCTACCTGCACCAATAACACATAGCTGAAGGCTAATAGGAGAAACACCAATCAACTAATAACAGTGGTTGCAGCACCAGTAGTCACAATAATAGTAAAGCAGTCACATTATGAGTGCATGCCCAATAAATATTTTTGATGTATTACCTAGTAGACATTTAATCAAATTTGCTCATTTGAAATTTAGAGCACAGAGACCTTACACATTTCAGTATTAAATTACTCCTAAGCAGGGAAGCTTAAGAGCAATGGCTTTCTGATGGCAGCTAGATCTCATTAGCCAGTGAAGACATACATGGAGGCAGCCCTGAGCTTTTCTGTTTTACCCACCCTATTCCTTCCCCTTCAAACACAATGCCTGATCAGCCTCATGAAATCAACTGCTACAAATAAACTGGCAAGCATTCCCCAAATCCTTGAACCCTAGAGTGAGGGCCAGCTTATGCAACTTTTGTAGAATTAGGTAAGAAGTCTCTAAAGGGGAGGGGGGCAAACAGACACAAGTGAGTCGTGTTTATTGAACTCTGTCTCAGTAGCTGGTGAGCAGTGTTTGTTGCACATGAGACCTTGTGAGCTTATTATAAAAGACGGCTGTGTGGGAAGTGAGTGGGATGATGCCAATGACTGGCCACCAATGAGGAGGGGGAGAAGGAAATGATATTTTAGAGCTCACCACTAATATTCTGAAAAAAGACTGCAGTAAATTGTTCAATGTCCACAAATTCCTCCTGTCCTAGTATATTCACCTCTTTACAATCTGACTTTGCTGTACTTCCTATCTATAGGTGGAGTCTATTTCTCCACCCTCAACTGGTCTTGGGATTTATTTGGACAAATAGAACACAGTAATGGTGATATAGGACAAGTTCAGGATCGTTAAGCCTCAGGATACCTTACAGCTTGGGCCTTCGTCCTCTTGGAAGGTGACTCTGAGATGCCATCAGAGAAGATGACCTGTGAGAAAGACCTCTTGAGAATGAGAGAAGTCCAGCTACGCCAGCTGTCCCAGCTGAGTCCAGACCCCAGCCAACTGGTCAGCCAAATGTGACCCATGACAGAAGCCAGGATTGACTAGCAACAAAACTATAAGTCAACCCACTGAATCCTGAGGATAAAAGATTATTGTGTTGAGGTTTAGGGTGGTTTATCATGCAATAACAGATAACAGAGACAGAGGTCTACAAATGTAGCTGACCCTTCCTTTTTCTTTTTTTTTTTTTTAACATCTTCAAAAAGTCTAAGGACAGAGTTGGAAGTGACCAAAGGGGATCATTTTATGTCTCTCTGTTTCAATGATTTATGAAGTTAACTGGAAATTCACCAAACATAATTTTTCATTCTCAATGTTGAAGTTCATTTGCCTTTAATTGGAAAAATGTTTTTTACCCATTTCATATAAAAAGAAACACCACAAAGCTAAATTTAAATACTATTCTAAAGTAAACACTGAATTAAAAATTTGATAGCTGAGGGTTAAATAATTTTCAAAATTTTTTCCTGGGAAACAAAAAGTATTTGTAAAAATAGGAATAGGGATTTTTTTTCCCCTGAAAGTTCTCAGTAAAGCAAAAGAAAGCTGTGTGATCAAATTATCCTGAAAGCCTTAATTAAAGTCAAATGCTACGGGTGAGTTCAACTTCCTCAATTTTATTTTCTAATCCACATAGAGAAGCATCAGAAAAATATTCCTCAGTTCTTATTTACATACTTCATGATAGGGCTCATTTATTCTTATTTATGAGTTTACATATATTTATAACACCAATGCCAAATTAAATGAATATATACCTAATTAAATATAGCCATAAGACCGTTTCTGCAGAGAATATCAACTATATGGCTATTTACCTACTCACGCAAGCATTTCATGAGATGTGTTAGTTGAAACACCCCAACATTTCTATTATAAAGTTTTTCCAAGGTGTCGCTAGCAAGGCTGGGAAGGAATGTATTTGTATGTAAGTTCAAATATAACGGACGAACCTGACTGTAAAGCCTACATTTGCAGCCGGAGTTATATTCAGAGTTGCCATAGCAGCCACCCACACTTACACACACACATAGGGCTGGTGGGGAAAGAGAGAAAAGCAGTTAGCAGAGAACAGAATCTATTGTTACAAAGACAGAGGTACCCATTAATGTAATTACAAGCAGGAGCCTAACGTTTAGTCTGAACCATTGTTTAATGAGAGAAGATTTCCTAGTGTTGGAGTGTTTATTAAATGATTTTTCTGTAAACGAATCTACCATCTGCATCCTTGGCTTTGAATTTTACCGGATGCTGAGATTATGCAGGAGGAGGAGAGAATTCAGCTGAATATGCACACACTAGGGCCAATATGGTTTAACGTTTCCCTCTCTGCAACATTCAGAAGCATTGTAACCGGAAAAATTTGTGGTTCTATGGATCTGAGCAAGTTACTTCACTTTCTGAGTCTCCTCATCCATAAAATGGGTATCATAATAGTCTATACTTTTAAGACATGATATGAGAATTTAATAAATTAGCACAATCAATTATTAAATGAATAATAATAGTGATAATTTTACTAATACATAAGAATTAGTAAAGTATTAAATAAGTTAGTAAAAGTAAAGCAATTGGTGCTTGACAGATAGCAAATGCTCAATTAATGTTTGCTATAATAACAATAGCTATTATTTTTATTATTAATATCTCCAAGTCTTTATTACAGTCTGGAACAGTATCATTTATCATTTATAATTCAAAAGTTGCTAAAACAAATGCATGCGGGTGGCCAGCAGACCAAGGGCAAGACAAGATGCTAAGATTTTTCCAGTACATAAAAGGATAATGCTTTCTCCCATACAAATGCCTTTGAAACACTATTTTGCCAGAATAAAAAGCCAAGTATATTATTATAGTAGCATATTCACCGCTATTGGCAAACATCGGTTACACAGCAAAATCCAACATCTATTAGTGCTAAAATATTCATGTAACAGTATTTGGGGTCAGAGAATATTCCAGAATTTGTCTCCCATCATTGGTTTCATCACATATTTATGTACAGATATATTTGCAATTCATACCCAGATACAAATAGAAACATCGGATTTAGACATGATGGCAATGAATGAAAAGTATTCTGCGATTTCTGATTCACTCAAGTTTTAAATCTCCATTTTAAGGCTGAGTGCTTCATATTCTAGCAGAGGCAAAACATGTAGGCAAGCAACTTAGTGAGTAGGGAAGAAAATGCATAGGTTAGCATATTTTATATCAGGCCTAGAGGTACCTTAGAATGTGAAGGAGAAAGCAAGGCTGATGGGCTAAAGAAATCAGGGAAAATTAGAGGAACAGAGTTGAGGAGCTCAGTGAAAGGGCAAGGAAGGAGTTGTAACAGGCAAGTTTTGCAAAAGTCAGAAGGCAGTGGAAGAAAGAACGGATAGGATAGAATTGAATCCTTAACTCTATAATGCATTTTTTTAAAGTCCAGGTGGTGAGGGATAGAATTAGCTTGGCTTAAAAACTTTAAAATTGTTAAAATGCATACTCTATGGCCTCTAAAATCATCCTGCCATTGTAAATGTTATGTACAATGGTATATTTCTGCTCCTAAACTGTCCTTCTATTTAGTAATCTTTATTTCGAATCTCAGGTAGAGATGTCACAGGGTATTGCTATGTATTCTCTCAGCTTTTAGTGATAAACTGACATGATTGCATTGGAAATATTTCCATTATCAAATAGCTCTTTGAATGTAAACATAATTCCAAGTTTTTCCAAGTCATTACAAATGATCAGATTTGGTTTTCAATTGGTCCTGAGTCTTTACAGATCTCTTTACACTCAACGAGATGAAATTAGAAAGAAGTAGATACTGGCACCCCAAAGAATGGGGTGAAGGAGCACCCCCTGAAAACATTTAAATTCTCTAAACTTCTTACTGGAGTTTGCAGAAAAGCCTACAGAGAACACATCTGGAATCCAGTTCCATAGCTGCAAGGCACATCCTGGTGATGGAGGGAAAGGCTAAAGACAGCATCGCTGGAGTCAAGAGTTGCCTACTTAGGCTGCTCTTCTTTCTACTTCTGCATATCGGTAACGCACTCACTCACTTCCACCGAAAGGTCCTAATATAGCTGTGCTTGGGGCCTGGCTCTTACCACTAAAATAATGGCAAATACTCAAGAATAAAGGAAAAAAAACATAACTTCTAAGGACATTTTGGTTAGTTCTATGAGAAAATATTAAAACTCTGATTGAGATATGATGATTGAGTTATCAACAGCAAAAGAGTTTTCTAGAAAAACAGTGCTGCCTTCTCTACTCCCACCAGGGAATATGAGAGCTTGAGTAGGCAGCTAAGAATCCTGGGTAGTCCTCTTAATTGTGTTTTCACAAGTTCATGGGGAATGCTACAGAACAAATTTGTTTCCATTAAGTCCTATTTAATATAGAGACAAATATATTCTCAAATGGAAATGTTAATGGCTATATTTTTTGATACAACAAACTACTCACACATAATGTCGTGAGAGTCAACTGACTTAATTTTATTCATAGTACAAACAGCTATTATTAAAAATAAATTAAATGGCCTGCAGAAAGCTGTTGATGTCTTATAAGCAACTTTCATCATGGCAGGGAAAAAGTATTTCTATATTAGAAAAATTAATGGAAACACGGACTAAAGTGAGTTTATAATCCTTACTTACTGTCAGATACATAGCTGCATAGACACTGAGAGCTGCTTCTTTGGATGGAAATGTTTTCCTTGCTCTCATGATAAGATCTGGGTTGCCGGTGCAGGCCTCTTCCCCGCTGATGAACTGTGTATACTGCTGGCATCCAAGGGCTGTGTAGTTGGGCTTACACAGGGCAAGGAAATGTGGAGCCAAATTTCCCGTAACGACTTGCCCAGCATTTACAAAGATATCTGTAGCAAATAGTCCAAATGTATAAATTCCTAAGGGAGAAAACAAACAATTTTAACCCTTTGCTTTTTTTTTTTAATTTCAGTATACGATAAACCAAAATGGAAATATTTTAGAAACTATAAACTATTCCATACACATATACACATGGTTCCTTCCATTTCAGTCCTCCCTGGGTTTTCTGGAGTGATGGGCCTGGTAAATTATTTAACATATTGAGCTGTTACCATGAGCTACATTTTCCTGTGTGGCAGGTTTATAAGACATAAGATAAACAAAGAAAATATATTCTAAGACTGTGTCTTTGGGTCATGCAATATTTTAAATGGAGACAGGAATCTCTTGAGAGGGTATAGTCTGTCATGTTCTACCCATGCTAGCAATCTTTATTTTTCCCCTACTTTTGAAAATATTTTTTTTATCTCAGTAACATAAAGCAAAGTAGCTATTTCTCTTTGATTATGCCTCTTAAGCCCATTCAGATTGATATTAACTCTGCTGGAAGTACCAATTAGCAGTAAAATCCAGGGCCATCAGTTTTCATCTAAATATTATGGAAAATCTTAAGTAACGCAGAATGCGTTCAGGTTAATTTCTACCTTGCCTTCAGAAACACATTTTTTAAAAGTCACAGAACAGCTACTAATTTAGTCCCACCTTATATTCTACAGATTGGCTTTCAATTTATCAAACTTGGGGAAAATTTAGTAAATAATAAAGCAATCAGAATTAAAATTTTGCAATTATCTTTATAGTCATAAAATGTATTTGCTTTGATTGTCTGAAGGTATCAAATTAAGTACTAGATGCTTTTTTCTCCGTTTGTAAGGAACTTGCCAGTTTACGTGAATATCAAAAACATTTCCTAAATGACTCAAAGTCACTGGTCATTATTATCAAATTTATTTTCTACTTATACAGGCAAAATAAATTCTTTGATATTAATTTCAATTAAATTTACAGATATAACCTTCAAGGATACGGTGCCAATATAAAGAAACTGATTCTTTTATAATTTGGGGAAATGAAATCCATCAGGATCTTTTAAAACTATACCAAAATAATACTTCCCACAACAGTTTGTTTATTAAAAGTTATATAATTTTAAAACAAATGTTTTTCTTCTTAGTCATATATTTCTAGATTTTTTATTTCCTAAGCATTTTCATCATTATTAGCTTTTGTATAGGAAATCACCATAAAAGTTGTACAGGGTCAAATAATTTCCTAGTGTTCCATGCATAGCTAGCCTTTAAATTTTTAAACTATTATGCAAGACTATAAAAGGTTTACCCACAAAAAAACTGCACACAACAAGACTCTATGTGTATCCAAATGGCAATGAAACAAAGACATTAGTTCTCTTTTCACCTAAAAATTCTAAACAGAAACAGTAAGAAGCTCTTTCTTTACAACTCACTAGCATTCCATGAGTCATACAAAGTAAAGCTTTTCAAAAACAGAAATTTGGAAGAGGCAGAGAAATGAAAGAGAACTGAGATCAATAAAATGTTAATGTATAAAACTTCTCCTTCCGAAATTTTGTGGCCAATCTTGGGAACCTAAATTACAATTCTTTTTTATCTGTACTCCTTTGAAATCTAGGCTAAGGTGTGCTCATTTCATTTAACTAAACCATTCTTTTTTTTTCTGGTGTAATAGGTTTTCCTATTTAAAATAGAGAAAAATATTTAATAAGAATATGGAAATGTCTCTTGATACTTGTAAAGTTCCCAAATGTGTTTTAGAATTAAAATGTTGTTGCATCAGGCCCAAGGCCAATATTGTAGTTGACACTACAGATAATTATTAAAGTCATATTTGATGAGTGTATCTACTCTGCTGACATCAAGACTAAAATCACTATAAAAAGTGATGTGCTATCATGCCGTAATGCTTTGCCTACAAGCTTCCATGTTATTATAACTAGAAACATACAAATCATAAGGGAATATGAAACAAATACAGGTTTCCTAATTTATAAAATCATATAAGATGTGTGAAGCATGCACAGACTTAAAAGCATACTTTACTTTGAGTCACATATTATTTAGAAATATGTGTATAAATCTAAGAAAATATTTTACTTAAACAGGTATAATATAATTTTTTAACAGTATTTAGGAAAACATCAATTTCATTAAATCCTTTCAGGTCTGAGTATATTATTGATTTTGTTATTAAATGACTCTCATACAAAAAGAAGTAAGTCAAGAACACAGTATTGATATATGTGAAAAAAAATAATTTTTTAAGGTTTCATATAAAAGTTATCCCTTCAACAGGATAAATGAAGGCTTTGGAGCATATAACGTGATGGTGAGAAAAAGAACAGTCTTGAAAATGAAGACCTTTCATCTTCAGAGAGATCTGAAAGCCTGATGACATTTGATCAGTCTTTAATGGGTTTATATATAGATTAGGCGATTTATGCTTAATATCTCCAAATTCTTCATCTTGACCCCTTCCATATGAGAACTATGTTGAGGAGTTACAGTATCCTTAATACATCTCTTAAGCATTTAAGAATTTATCTTAAATGTTATTTAGTGTATACTTATATACTTATTTTTATCTGATAAATCCAGGAAACAATAATTTATATTAAATTTTACTGTGTTAGTTAAAAATTTATCTAAGCCAAGTTTCTATTGAATTGAAATGATTTTCAATAATTCATCGATGTTCATATTTATTATTGCTAGCATTTGAGATTGAAAGTTAAATTGTCAGTGAATCTTGTCCTCTAATAAAATCAGCAATACACTTTTGCTTAAATAAGCAACAGCTTACAAGTAGTACATGGAGTGCTCCATACAGTAATTAACAAATATAACATTTCTTCTATTTACCAGGTTATTTTTCTTGTCCTTTATGATATTCAACCACCTGTCTAGATTATCATTTCCCCCAAGCATTGTTTCTGAAATTTCATAAATACAGTAAATCATTTCTTTTAATTATGTAATTTTTAGTTTCTTAAAGAATATTAAATATCCAAGGGTGATGTTATTTTTTCTTAATGTAATGTGAAAATGACATCCTGAAGTGGGGTCTTGCAATATTAGAGAGAATGTAGGATGTAATATTTATTTTAAAAAACAAAGTGAAACATTTCAAAGAAGAGATAACGTAATATTTGCATAAGTTAAATTATGGATCATTTTAAAGGTTAGCTTATACATAAACATTGTTTCAGCAACAATAAAAACAATTTAATGAATACACACCAAGAAATCGGACAGTTCGCCGCACCAGTGGGTTTATATAGCAACAGTCTCCAGTTAAAATAGTTTTTTCCTGGTTTTCAAAATCCCTTGTGGCTAGTTGTAGGCAAAACACAGCAGTTTCTCCAACTATTATCTTGCAAGGAAATAAAAGATTTAAAATATTAGAACATAAACAGTATAGATGTAAAATATTTTTATTTAAAAAGTGCATAATGGAGTTCCTTTGATGTAATAATCTCATGTAAAACTGAGCCATATTTGTTTATTTATACCTTTTTATTATAACCTGATCCCTATGTATCAGAAACCATATTTCTCTCAACTCCAGGGAGTCCTAAATTGATAAATTATGAATAAAAATGAATTATAACATTTTTTCTCTCTAAAAGCCTTCATTAAAAATAAAGTATCTTCACTTATATTTGGTGTGTAACTAAATTCCATGTTTTATTTTTTAAGTAATTGTGTCTTGTTTAAATTTGACTCTGCTATGGAATTCAGAACAGATTGTCTATGCAAATAATTTTGAAAGGATCTTATACAGAGATACTACCTTAAAATCATATTAGTACTTTTATAATAAGAAAAAATTAATTTGTACATGTTTGGCCTTGAGATTATCCTATTCTGAGACATTACTAAGAATTTTAATATATTAATATTATACATTAATAGGAAATTATAATATTCAATATAAATAATATAGAGAATATATTAATAAAGAATATTAATATATTCTTTAACTTAGTATAAATATTTTAATTTTCATAAAAACCATAGAAAACAGGGAATATTATCATATCCTTTTTACGAGTAGAGAAACCAAGACTTGGAACACAAGTGTATTGCCCATCAGCTAGTAAGGAGAACCAGTTTCCGGTGCAGATTCTTTGCTCTACTATGCTGACTTACTAAAGGACCCAGCTATCTTACTTACATTGCAGTGGTTTTCATACATAGTCCTCAAAATCATCCAGCAAGACATTAGAGCAAGTATTATTATTCCATTTTACAGATGAGGAAATGGAGATTTAAGGAGGTTAAATAATTTCCACATCTTGAGGCCAGTCAGAAGTCAAGCAGAAATTTCTGACTCAGCGCCAGATCTTTTGGCTTTATTTAATCCCATGAACAATGGAACAAGAAATAAGATAAAGAGAAGAGTAACCCAGAGCCAATAGCATGTCTGCTGATTTGTCATTGTTAGGTTTGTTTTTAGTATGTTTTGTTAAATTTAAATAAGATGCTATATAGGGAGCCCCTGACATTCCTTAGGGAAATGCTTTTGGGGTCTCCATGAAAAGTGATATCTAGGATTACAAGATATTCAAAGTAGCAAGTGGGGGGTAGAGAAGGAGAAGGAGATTAGATGTTTGATCTATTTTTACCCCAATGTGAAGACTCTTCATTTTCATCCTTTTTCTACCTCCTTTTCTTCTTTTCTTATTATACCTCTTTTTCCAAGTAGACTAGAGTTTGGGGTTAAACTAGAAGGTGTTGAGCTGAACTAAATTAAAAACCAGACATATTTGGTACGATGTAATAGAATTAGGAAAGACCAGAACTTCCAAATTCCTCCTGAATTTTAACTTTGGCTCTAGCGAAGCAGAGCAGGTGTGTAATAACACAGTTCATCCAGCCAAAGGAAGCACAAGAATTATTTCTCATGGATATGTCATCTGGCACCAGGACCCTAGGAGAAACTGACAAATAGACAAGCTGTGTAATTGACATGTTCTTATCTCCCTTTTCCTAGTAACTCTGTCATGTCCTACTCTTCTCCGCTGCCCCTGGAAAAAAATTACCACCATGATGCTTTCTGAGTTTTCAGATTCAACTCCTTCTGGGTCTGTTTTGCCCTAGAATGCTCTGAACTCTAATAATCCACCATCCACTCCACTTCATGAGCTGACTGGTTCCCCACCTGACTGCTGCCCTCTCAGCCTCCCATTCTCCACAGCATCCTCCCCTGGATCTCCAGCCAACAGCACCCTTACCCCAACTCAGGCTATGAACACACTAAACTTCCTAGAGTGTAGCAGGAACCCAATAATTCTTATTGAATGCATAAACAAATCCCATCCTCAAAAAATATCTCATCTTTAATAGATCAGCTTTGCTTTTCACCTTTTGCCTGACTTCGAATAACCAGCTTCTTCTGCCTTATTCCTGGGATGAAGGAGCTACCCCATACCCTAGTTCCTATAACCAGATCCTGTAGTGACATCCTTGCCTTGATAACTCCTTTAGTTACCATTTCCTGACACAACTAAACTGCCTTGTTTGGGCCACGTTTCCCAGGGATATTCTTTCCACTAGCTTCCCAGTGCTGACCTCTTTCCTGTATCCCAGAATATTTCATGCTTCCAAATTTTCTGTTTGTGCCTTGGGCATATCTGTCCAAACAGTGTCTCAGTCAATACTGTTTGGCTGACATAACAAGGAACCCACTCAAACTACATTAAGCAAAATGGGGAATTTATTCTAGGGTTACTTCCCTCAGAACCTAAGGGAGGGGCAGGCTGGGGATTAGATCCATGAATGGAATGTCCTCAGGAGGACTCCATTCCATTCTCCTTCTTCCCTGGAGTGACACTGTGTACATCTCAGCTCCTCTGTGTACATCGGATTCATTCTTGTCTTTCTGGAAGCTAGTTCCCCTGCTTCTCAGCACACACCGTTTCCCCAACAGTCTCCAAAAACCTTATCTTGAATGTGTCAGCTCAGTTCAAGGAAACAGTTCAACTGGTAAGATTTACCAAACCCCTATTCCCAGGGAGTTTGGGTTGAGACAGGGGTCTTTTCTGGCCCAGTGAACCAAGGTTAAGTAGGTGTGTCATGGTATACGAAAACTACCTCTGTGGCTGGAGAGGGAGTTCTCAAAACAGAGTTGCTATGACCAGAAGTCTACTCCAAATTCCCATCCATCACATCTCAAGGCACTTTTTGCTGCCTCTAGGCTTAGCCCCCAACCTCCATCTTTTACAGGAGTTTTCTCAAATAAATCTCTTGCATATCTTAATCATATTTGCTACTGGTTCTAGGAAAACATAAACTAATGCAGCACCAAAGACACACAGGGTGTGATCGTGACTACAAAAGGGAGGGGTTGTTACTAGACAAGTGTAGAGGATTCAGAAACAATTCCAACCAGATGGACAGTGTTAGGAGAGGAGGTAGCTTTGACCTCAACAGAGACTACAGTAGATTGAGTTTGCTTTGGAGGCAGAGGCCCATAGGTAGCACTTGGTAAATGCCAACCATTATTATAATCATTGAAAAAGTTATTGGTAACAAGAATATCAACAATAACAATGCAATAGCATTAATATACAGTCTAACATATATGTAATCATACGTAATTGATGATATTGCTATGTGGTAGCTGTCCTGCACACGGGAGTCATGAAGGGATGCGTGCTGTCCGGCACACCGGAGTCCTGATGAAAAGTGACGAAGCAGCTACCTCATGACGTAGCTCTCTTCTCCCACCTTGTTTTACACTGAATGTTCTATGCTGCAGGCCTGGCTGCGTGGAATAATTAACTGAAAGCAAAATGTTCTGTGCCTCAACCTTGAATAGTCAAGCAAGTTAGTCATTTAGTAGAGGCAGTCTTGGATAAACCCTGGGAGATCTGAACACAGGAGAGTTGATTGAATTGTCCTTGCCCTGAACAAAAATAGGTAATAAAGTTAATCATAGGTAGAGAGTAGATTAATTGATTCCAGTAACTTTTACCTTTGGGGGTTGTGGGTTCTAGGA